>JBCEWB010140470.1:0-10950 GCA_039654565.1 Peronia peronii | reverse complement strand
TAATGCGTGGGGGTGTCTCTGCATGAGCTTGTAACTCTCCAAGGTAAACAAGCCAACATTCTTTGTCCACTGCTGGGCAGTAAGTGTTTGTTTAAACAAATATTTTGGGAAAATTCCAAAAGCTGACTGAATACGGATAGACTTTGTCTCTCAGGGTAAAAGTATATTGGAATAGCAGTGATAAACATCCACTGTATAAACAGTATTATCGGAGTGAGTAGGAAATGTTGATACCATTTTTATGATTTATTATTTACCTCTCTGCTGACTGACAATGTTTCATATTATGTTGTTGTTTTTTTTCTCTAATTTGTTCAAGATTTTCCTTTCATTTCTCTTTTAATTGATGCCAAAGTCAAGACATTGCTCCAATTGCTTATGAAGTTATAAGTTATTGGAATTTTTCTGCGCCACTAGATATTGTTCATGCACACAAATTGATTTAGTCTAAAAACGGATAGGAAACTCAGTGGGCAAAGAGTTACAGCAGCAAAATATTCGAGTATCTCCACTGTACAAGCAATGTGCTTTTGTTAGATATTCCAGCTCATAATTAGATCTAGGTATAGCAGTGACTGATTATCAATGCAGCACTGCAAGGGTAGATGGGTACAGTCAAAATTTTAAACTGTGAAAAGGCCAGTTTTTTTTTTATATGGCATGTTGTAATAACCCAGAATTAATTTCATCTGTTAAATTTGAATCAGTATCTGATACAGGCAGGTTCTGTTTTCCCAAAAAATATTAACCTCTGTCAGACCTAAATGTAATGGACTTACACCTGACATTTTATTATGCATAATGTGTATCACCTGTGATTTAGTTTTCTAATGTTGGATTTAACTTTGTTGTAATATTTTTTCTAGATTACAGCAATTTTAAAAACAGTAATCACAATGGCGTACAAAAAATAATAATAAACATAAACAGCTGGATTTGACAAAGTCTATTTAAATATACACAGTCCAATCTTTCTATCTTAAATTCTCAGACTGACTGGGTCCAGGCCGCCTCCTTCCTCTAAATGGCTTTCAGAGAGAAGGTTAGGCTAACCAGACAGATGAGAGGGACTGGAAGACTGAAGGAAAGGAAAGGTGAGGCTTTCTGTGACATACATACCTTCTATATGTAAAACCCTAGAATTAGATTGCAAACAAGTTACCTTTATGAAATAACTCTTTTTAATATCTAGTCATTTCTTGTACTAATTTTCTGGGGAAAATTTACAGTTTCTTGCTTTTGTGAGAAATTTCCACCTTTAGGCAGTTTTCCTGCGAGTCTCACAAATGTAACAAAGTGGGGTACAGGAATATGGGAGTATGAACAGGATACAATTCACTATAAGTTTTTTCAATTGGCAGATTCAAGCAGATGGCTTTGAGCACAAAATGAACTAACCAGATTCTGGTAATTTGTCATTTATTTCAACCCCAAGAAAGCCTGGGAATCAAATGATTTTCCCCTTTGATTTAATTAGTAGATATATTTATCTAAACCTGGTAATTTTTTTAACCTACATATAAATTTATGTTTTGTAACCATATCATTCTATATTTCAAGGAGCTGAGATAATTATAAGCAGACAAGGTGATCCTAGGTCTGAGGGGAAATGTTTCAGAGAGAAACAGAAAGGTATGCTTTTGTAACTGTTAATTCATGATATCATAGTCAGATATTAACCATGTCACTGCTAGGAACAGTACGACCTGCATCTAAAAGTGGGCTCTCTTGTATGAGAAAACATGTGATACATCACCGGTCAGCTCACCACCAACTACCTCCTTTGATCGGATGTTCTGACCGCTGGCCTACATCTTGCATCTGCAAGCGGAATCTTTTGATGAATACTGCACGCCGATGATTGGCAGATGATCTAGAGATGAGAGGTATATAATCTGCCTGTTCATGTGAGAATTAATGACATTGAATGACAGTGGACTCTTTTGATTGCATGTTGGGTTGGATAGTTAGAGAACAGGTTCCAGTTGGCTCACTCACAGTAGGCAGGGCTGATGCTTAGCACGAATATGTATATATAAATATAAATATATATTCGTTTTCAATTTTCCATCCTCCGAACATGCCCAATAGCCGACCTGTATTTTACAAAATTTGCTATAGGTTTGGTTCTTATTACGAACCCGGATGTTGATGATTTTCTTTAATTCACTGTAGAATTAGCCTGGCCTACTTAGGTCTGCTATGATTCAAAGGCACCAGTTCCAGTCTTAATTCTGATGGATATCGCCCAAATCAACGGCCAAAGAAATTGAAATTTCCCGCTTCAGTCAGAAAATTCAGGTTTTGATCATCAGCAATGTCTTAGTTGTTGCCACTTTGACGATTCCATAATCATGAGCTGATCTATGATAGAAAAGATTTAGATGGGAGGACGTGATCTAGATTTAGATCAAAGATCAAGTGCATATTGACATCTCATCAAGACCTCCTACAAAAAAAAAAAAAAGTCATTCAGCTTTCTGCATGGTATATCTATGTGCAGGTGAGAAAAAGCAATATAGGTTGAATAAATCTGTGATTAAGAACTTTCTTTATGCATGCTTGTAGAAGTTTTGCACTGGCCGCGGCATCATCCAGATCTGAATTAAGATCTTTAAAAAAGGAAATGTAAATGAACGGCACAGCTTTTTTTTTTGCTCAGTAGGGCTATAGATCTACGTGTAAGAGAGAGTGGTATGAGTCGACTAAATCTACAAGTAAAAACTGTTTCTAAGCATAAATATGTGTAGAAATTTTGCTCTGGCCCGATGTCATTCAGCAGTCTTTTGTAGCTCTATATCGATCTCTGTCTGTTACTACTGCTTTTGTTTAGTGACACTAATTCTTGATGTGTGCTTAAAAATACACACAGATATACACAAAATAATTTTTGATGGAGGTAAGGGAGAAGCAAATTGATCTAGATTTAAATGCGATGGGATTTGATGAACTGCACAGTGCCAGTCAGAATTAGATTTAAACATGCTGTTTCGACAGCAAGCTTGCACCTTTGTCATAGGTGCTTGTCAATGTAAGTTCATTCTTAATTCATAAATGTTAATCCCAATATAAGTGCTGCATCACAATAATAATGGATAAATACATAGGTCTAAGTGTGTAAAATTGTATGAATTTTTAATGAAACGTTTTGCATTCCACCTTGTATCTTCAGTTATATTTCTTGGAGAACAGTAATTTCAAGACACCTGGACAAAACCATCTTTCAAAATACGTCAGTCAGATAGCCGAATTGGTTTGGTTCAAAATAGACTAATCCTCATCTAGCCTGTTAAGTACATTTACAATATTTAATAATATGTTATGCAGTGCGAATTTGACCATCAATAAAAGCACAAATCCAGTGTACGACCTGCAATGATATCAGTTGTTCGTATAGATTTCCTCACCTTTATATTTACTGTTCAGCCAGTATTAACATTCCATACATGTAAATATTTAAGGACTTTTTGATGATATTCGTCTTCCGGATGTCCTTATGGACCGCAACACCTTTGATTTTTATGATCTTTTAAGTAGTTTGAACCCTGATATATAAATGTCAAAACAGGGGATGTCAAACTGTTTTCGTGAAAATGTTTTGGTGAAATCCGGTTAACGCAACTAAGTCTGCCTGTGCTAAATTAAAGAACTTCACAATTTTTTTAATGGAATCTGAGGTGGCAATAACTTATAACCCAGTCTTGAATATCATTTGTTTTGCCACGGGATTCTAGAGTTGATTTTCAAACAAAATTCTTACCCGATAGTTTACGTGAATATTTTGTCGTTTTAAGGAATCAAACGCCATAAACTTTTTTTTTCTGACATGAAAGCAAGGCCGAACGATGACGTGAATCAACCTTAGCAAAGAACATACCCGCAAATACCATTACTTCGTCTTTCGCATTCATAGTGCAAGACTTGTATCGCATTATGAAAAAAACATACATGTATAGGCGGCGGGCGAACCAGACAAAGATGAAGTCTGCAATGATTAGTAAGTAAGAAGTTTGACATTCCTAATATAATAGTACATATGTTAAAAATTGAAATTTCGGAATTTGTAACCATTTCAATTTTCTGTTGCCACCAGTTTAGGTTATGGATGTTCAGTGTGCTTCAGAAGATGACAGCGGCGGCTCACAATCAGTCAGCGGCAGAAGTTTACGACCTGATGGTTCTGCTTCGGTTTTGGCATTTTCTTACTTTCTAGACGGAGAGGTTGAAAGCAACTACTATGGAAGTGATCACAAGCAGCAGTCTAGAGCCAGCAGCGACAGAACAGGATGCAAAAGAAACTGAGACACAAGAAAGTAGGAAAGAATGTAAGTGTGACACGAAAATTGACTGTAAAATGGCATTAAATTAGGATGACTGTGACAAGACAAATGGTCCTGAAGAAAGTCGATTGCAACTTTCACGCTAATTCATGCACTGTGCAGTTTTTATGAATTTTCACAACTTTGCGGCTTTCAAAATGTTTGCAACTTATTAGTGAAGTCTGTCAAAATGGCAAAAATTACTACATTGATAATCCGATTCTCAAACATATTTTGCTGGAGACTCTGATCTGTCTTCTCTCTGTTCAACTAGCTGTGGTCCACAGGCACATTCCCTCCATCTTGGCAGCAGGCCATTGTAGTGCCTATTCCCAAGGCTGGGAAATACACCAGTCCCTCCAACTTCCTCCCCATCGCCCTTACCAGTTGTCAGTGTAAGCTGATAAATCAGTTGGTGACCAATCGCTTGAAGTGGGTCTTATAGGACAGTCTCTTTCAGCCTTTCAATGTGGCCTCCGGGCAAAGTACTCCACGAGAGACCACCTCGTCCACCTGGAAACTTGTCTCTAAAGCCTTTATACAGCAGCAATACGTGGTGGCAATCTTCTTTAACCTGGAAAAGGCATTCAATACTACATGGAAATTCAATGTTTAGAGGGATTTGCATCGGCTGAGCTTCTAAGTTAATCTTCCCACTTTCATGCGAAATTTTTTGAGCGAACGACACTTCAGCATCTGAGTTATACTCTTTCTGATTCTTTTGAACAAAAAGAGGGGGTTCTGCAGGAGAAAATTCTCTCGCCTGTGCTATTTAACATCAAAATCAACTCCACTGCATATAAGCTGGCTCAGGAAATTAACTGTCCCCTTTATGTGTAGATGACTTCCTCATCTGATACAGTTCTCAGAGGATGCCTACATTTGAGAGACAACTTCAGGCAACTTTGGTCACTCTCCAAGGATGGGCAGATTGAGATACCAAGCGCCTCAAGTTTTCCACGCAGAAAACTATAGCCATTTCATTTGTGTAAAAAAAAAAAAAAAAAAAAACGCATTGAAAGGATCTGGATCTGTTTCTTACTGAGAAACATGGGATGCCTGTCAAGGATGATGTCAAATCTCTGTGTGATACTTGATTGAAAACTGACCTTCATTCCTCACATCAATTACCTGAGGACTATGTCCTCTAGAGCACTCAATATACTTATGGCGGTATCATGTGCCGAATGAGGTGCTGACACAGGCACCATGCTGTGCCTGTACTGTATCCTTGTCCGCTCCAAACTGGACTATGATAATATTGTCTACGGTTCGGCCATACAATGCTATCTCAAAGAGCTTGACATCTTCCACTATCAGGACCTTAGACTATACCTGGGAGCATATCGCACGTCCGCAGTGGAGTGTCTACACGTTGCGGTCATTGAACCTTCTCTCCGAGAGAGAAGGGACAAACTGTCCATTCAGTATGGAGTCAAAATTTTGTCACAACCAGAAAATACAGCCTACGGACCTGTCTTCAACGGATATGTTCGAGAGATCTCCTAGTATCGCTCCCAAATTTGACGTTTGTTTTCAGTTTTTGCTAGAGGAGGCTGGGATTGCACGAGTTGACCTGAGATTTAACCCATTTCCAAGCGTCCCGCCTTGGAGGATCAAAAGACCATGCGTGATTTTTTACCTAGTGGCGGGAATTAAACGGAATAGCTCCAGGGTCTTTGAATGGATGCTTGCAAGCATTTGGGGGCACAGATGGATACAAGGATGACACATATTGGCGCCAGCTCATTCTTTGTCCTGGGCAACAATGCTGTGGCCTCAGCCCCAAATCCTTTATCTTCATGGCTGAGGCCAAAGCTATTGGTAGGTCCACACAGCTAAATTTTCTGATCGTTTTAGGTTCCCTGTCCCAACTCCTGGCTCTGAATAACCCTACTTTTAGGGATGATAGAATTATTCAACTTCTGCAATGCCTTCAAATTCTATTCAGCAGGGCGAGGCGACGTGGGTTCACGTTCTAGTGGATACTGAGTCACATCGGCATTGTAGGAAATGAGACAGCAGATGCCATCGCCAAGGTCGGCTGATGTTAGATCCCCTGGATGAGGGCGTCCCTCATCTGAATCCCAGGCTGATCATTAACGAGTACATAAAATCATGATGGGATCAGCGATGACAGCGATGGAGTCAACAGACTGCAAACAAACTTTACTTTATCCAATCAGACCTTGGACCTTGGCCAGGGTCTGCTCAGCCGCGAAGACAAGACCAGGTGGTCCTCAGCCGCCTGCGTCTGGATCACTCTCACCTCACACACTCTTTTCTCCTCAGAGAAGAAACATCCTCAGAGTGTGTGGCCTGTGACTGTCGACTAACAGTCGCACACATACTTTCAGATCGCGCCAACTTCAGAAACGCTTGAGAAAGCGCACTTTTTGAGTCGCTTTCTGAAGCATCTGTGTGACAGAAGCCACAGTTTCTTACGCCAGATTGCTCAATATGGAAGACTGTAATATCACCACCTTTACAATAACTTGATAGGTGTTGTGGTGATCCATACAGGGAGCCACATATTCACTTATGTCCATCTTTGTTACGTTCGCTGTAAAATTTTTGATTATTCAAATTTATATACACATTTTGATATTCCTCTTATAACTTGTAAACGGTTTTTGACGTGTCAACGTCCTCGCCGTACTAGGCACAATATAGCCCTAATCAGGCTGATGTGCCGTTAAATACCAACACAAATAAACCTGTATTTCTATTATTTCTGTTAAATGTCTTGATTCAAAATGGTTTCTATTCTAAAGTAGTGTTTGACGTGTGTTTATAGGCTATCATTGATTGGCTGGGCAAAAGTTGTGTTGAAAGCAGTTTTTGCCTAGTTTATTGCATAACATGAACTTAGATCTGTCTTCAAGTAGCAAAATCAAAGAATAGGCTGTGAGGGCAAGAAGTATTGAATTTAAATGTTGCATTGCATAACATGCATTATTGAATTCTAAACTGCTTATTTAAAAAACTTTGAAATTGAAATGCCAGTACAAATTCTATGGGGTTTAGATGCAGTAATAAAAGTATAATGTAGAATACATTGTGACTACTGCTAGTGTTCTCTCCTTGAATCACGGGAAAAAAAAAAAAAGAAAACCACCTCTCCCCTTTATCATAGAACAACAGTTGTTCAATTTACCATAATTTTGTTATCTATCTAATTTGTTTTGCTCATTACAGATAGATAATTGTTTGGATGATACAGTTACATCTTTCATTCACCATGCTTTGTATATATTTTCAATTCTTTCTTTTTATTGTCTTGTTTTGTATACATCCTGAGCTTCTGTGTTTACCTATGCCCCTCTTTTATTAGTTTCACTGTGCAGTTTTTAATTATCAAAATGTATACACATCTTTTGATACGCTTTATAACTCACAAACACATATCAACCGTGCTAGGTGCAATATAGCCTTAATCATGTTGATGGACTGTTAAATCCCATCACACACCAACTAACTGCTTACTTTTTCATTTGAAAAGGCTGGGCCTCTTCTCTTTTGACAAGAATTATTTTTTTTATTCTTAAACACATGACTAAGCTTTGAATTAGTACCATTATGACAAAGTGGGTACCAGGGACATATCCATTAGATATTGTAGATATCATTTAAAATGGACCCAGTAAGCCAACCTTGGCACAGCAAAACACCAACACTGGATAGCCCTAAGATTATAAGTGCTAGACAAACTATAACTTGTAATGTGTTAAGGATTGCAACTTGATTGTTCTAAAAGTCTTGGCAGTGAAAGCGTTAAGTTTATAACTGATTTTTGAAGCAGAAAAAACAAAAACAAAAAAATAAAATGAAAATCCTGTCATTGATATAATGGCTGAATTTTCTTTTTCTTTGTTGTTGTTGTTTTGTTTATTCCCGTGCAACTTTAAAAATGATTGTTTTGATTGATGTAATCACTTGCTGTCAATAACTGAAGCGAAATTGAACAAAAGAAAGTTTCATTCCTGCCATCTAGGGCTCTGGTGTTGCTTGGATTAATTGTTAGCTAGGACTACAACAGGAATGCCTGCTAAACAAAACAAACAGTTAGGCCTTGCAACCATTCTAAATACATGTAATCCTTTGTTGTATGGAGCCTTTTTCAAATTTTGGAATATTTTAAAAATAATAAATAGATATAACGTATTGATAAGCTCTTGAAAAATGTGGAAGAAAAAACTATTCCCATGTCAGTGCAGAATCAGTCCAATATCATTCATCTAAATTGTTCAAATTAGTAAAGCAAATAACAGAAGCAGCTGATCAACTTGAGGAGGCATTAAATTAAATGTTATAGATGCCACAATCAGCTTATTTGAAGTGGTTCCGAGGCTGACAGCATTTATGAATAATTTGCTTCAGCAAAACATTTGAAATGGAAAAAAAGAAAATGTATATAGACACATAAATAAAACAGGATGTAAATGAATTTTTAAAACGTGAATATATAAAATCTCACATACACAACCCTATACAAATAATCTGCAAATAAATAGTCCTAATGGAAAGAAAAGAGATGAAAACTGATTATAACAAACTTGCGAAAGTAAAACTGCTGAAGTAGAATAAATCACTAAGAGCTTGGAATGAATGCCAAGAATAACTATAAAAGCTACAACATGAAAAAAAAAGCGTACTATTATCATATCTAGCTTAAACAATAATGAATTAAATACATGCACTGTTATATATTTATTCCTATGAAGTGATACATGATCTTGTGCCACACTACATAAAGGAGAACAAATATATATAAAAATTGTTTCATTTGTTTATTAACTATCTAACGCCTTTTTCTTCTTACGGAACAGTTAGAATTATAAACATATCATTTTTTATTATTTAAACTAAAAGAGCTCCTCATGAATCATGTACCATGGTGTACAAGTCAAGATCTTCGCAAGTAACGCTAGGGTGAACACTTGTGCATGACTAGAACTTTATTAAATCACGTATTGATTACCTCTTAATAGAAGAGAAATTGACCAACATGCTCCACTTTTGATTTTGGATGGGAGTTGATCCATTAATCTTATGAAATATTTACAACTACATGTATAAATATAACACTGTGCACAGTGCCAGAGTAGTAGTGCTGCTGACCAAGTAAATACTGCACAAGATTATATGTTGTGTAAAATCGATCATCGAAAATATGATGACCTTTCGCAAGGGGCTGAAGTAACGTCTGGAACACCTTGATGGCACTTTCACTGTTTTCGTCGAGAGATGGGTCGTAAGATGTTTCTTTGCCAAAGTAAACAAGTAGATTAACCACATATCCAGTCGCACTGTCATACAATCCAAATACTTTGACATGGTATTTGGAGGGCTTGTTAGGGTTATAGGTTTTATATTTGAGTCCGCCTTTCCAACCGACTACCATCTCATCTAGAGAGAGCTCTTGAAGAGGGTAAAATGCCCGTTGAAATTCCCTAAGTAGACTGTTGATAAAGGGTGAACAGTGGAACATGGTGTGGTGAATCGATTCGAAACGGGTCCGAGTGAACATGCCCTTATACCACTGGCATTCCAAGTGAGGTTTTGATGACCAGTAATCCCGGAATTTTGGCTTTCTGTCCATCCCCATTGCTGTGAGCACTGCTTTGTATTTGTATACTTCACAAGCTGTCATGCACGTCCAAGATTGAAAGAGTGAGCGGCGTCTGGCTGGGGTATTTTGCATCAGTTTCTGCCTGGCATATTCATTGATATTGTCTACAAGCTGATCAATGATATTTCTGTTTAGTAGCTGCAACAAACAGCCCAAGGCTGTTGACTGATCAGTCAAGGGGGCAGTAACACCTGGCTCCACAGGTGGGGTGAAACGAAAATTATTACCGGTTTCAGTTTCACCATTGTGTACTTCTCTCCAGATAATTGGCTCCTGTTGTCTAGCTCCAGTAATGCTAGGTCTAGATCTAGAACTAGTTCCAACCTTTGGCCTTCCACGTCTAGGAGCTGCTGTTCAGGTTGAAGGTTGATTCACCTCTGTATCACCATCACTGTTGTCCTCCTCATCATAGAGTTCATCATAGTTTGGGTCATCATCACCATTCACTTCATTTTACGAAAAATGTCCTAAACTTTAGACAACTGCCCACCGGCAACTAATCAAATACATCAAAAAAGTTGAAAAACAATATGAAGAAGTTTGAACTGCGTTAAGAAAATAAAATTATATCGCTAGCCAAATTTACGAGCCCGCTTGGCTCTTCGTCGGGGCAATAATGAACACATATAAAATGTAAATAGGGTATTGCTGTACACGAATGGAAATGGGTAATTAAATTTGTTTATTGTATAGCTTTTCAAAACTGTTTAAAAACGAAATAAAAAAATACATTTTTAGAGCAACTAGATCTTTACAACTGCTGATTTACAATGGTCAAATCAAACGAATATATGTAGAAGTATCACTGTCAAAGTTACTAAAAAGAAGTTCTCTAGCTTCCTCAGACCTCAGTCTACGCAAAGCAGACATTTTTTTACCGTAGTAAATACAGATCTAGAGCTGGTTTAGGTAATAGAACAATTGATCACAGAGAGCAGATCTAGGCAAAACAGCCGTGCTTGCTCAGTTGTACACGCGCTTTGAAACCGCCTTTAGATT
>JBCEWB010140459.1:0-10951 GCA_039654565.1 Peronia peronii | reverse complement strand
TTGTTGTTGTTGTTGTTGTTGTTGTTGTTGTTGTTGTTGTTGTTGTTGTTGTTGTTGTTGTTGTTGTTGATCTTGTTTCGATTGCTGCTGGTGCTTTTGTTATTTTACAAAATTGTGTTCAAGTTCCTATGAGCAGTTATGGTTTATGTGCAGTTGATTATTGTTAGTGCATGATATGAGTCATAGAACCTGGGAGTGATTCACGATGAATGTCACTATTAATGTCACCTCTACTGTCCGAGATCCTGTTTTTTTTCAGATCGTATCTTGTGTCAAAGTCGCACTGAACCTTAAAGTACCTCAGACATACCTCCTATCAACCAGCTCCTTCCATTTCAACCCTGTACTCATTTCACTATCCAGCGCCGACTTTGTAATCGCTTGCTGTCCGCGCTGATGCCCTTCCACACTGCGCCATCTCTGTCTGTCTTGTGTCAGATGGAATATTTCGCTGTTTTGTTTGTTTATCCATTTCCTGATTTTCTCGATATAATTTGTCCTTATTCTGCCTCTTCTTCTATTTCCCTTAAGCTTTTCTCCTGTGTCAGCTTTCATCAGTGACCATTGTTGTATTTCCACAGACATGCCCCAGGAACATGAGTTTCTTCTTTATAATCAGCTGTAACAGCTTTTCTTTCAAATTTCATCTCTTTGAAGGTCAGAATTGCAGGTTTTTGGCATTGTATGTCCACTGGGTTGCCGTTGCCTTTAAGTGACTTCCTATTTTTTCTCTTTGTCTCTTCCTTTGATCCTCTGGGCCGGGACATGGGCAAATATTGGTGATTATAAGATATGTCATTACCACAGGGGTTCCCAACTGGTGAATCCCGATCCCTTTGTGGGTCGCAAAACCTTGGCAAGGGGGTCGCCTAATCTTGTTAGAAGTGACTTGGGATAGAATTAATTTCAACTCATCAATTTTATTATTATTTTTATTATTACTATTATTATTATTATTATTATCATCATCATCATCATCATCATTATTATTATTTCGTTCTTACATAAGTTTTTTTTGTTTGTTTTTTTTTTGTTTTTTTTTGTTGTTGTTTCACTGTTTCTTTCCCTATTCCATCACAGAAAATAAAATTCAATCAAGCTGCAGGTAGTAGGGGTCGCGAGTGCAAAAACGCTGGGAACCACTGCATTAGCATGTCAGCCAGGGTTCTTGACGACAGTCATGGCGTCTCTTTATAAGGGCAGGTGGCTTGCGAGATTCTGTTCGGTTTTCACATCTCCGTCGGTCATGGCGTTTTTGAGGGAGGTGCGGAGGTGTCGTCGAAAGCATTTGCTATTGATGACTTGTACTGATCATATAATCATTTTCAGAGGATCAGCTACTGAGATCACATGAGCTACCACTGTTAATAATTGCTAAGTTTTCGAGAACACAGAAAGATCCCATGAATTTCATAGCAAAACAGGATTTTCATGAATATACTGAGATGTTCAGTGTTATGAGATGTCTAATTTCAGATTACCACTGTGTTTGTCTGACCAGGACACAGCAATACTGGATAGGACTTCAATGGACCAAATCAACACGGCGAGAACTTGTGTGGAATGATGGCCAATGCACGCCTGTGGTCTGTGGTTTTGCAATGTAACTGCTGGTGGCGTTAAGTGCCACCCAAATGATAATGGGCCTGTAGCTGAGTTTTGTATTCTGAATGTTAAATTCATTTTTGAATTATCAACCACTAAATCACGACTGGTAATAGAAATGCAAAGGTTTAAATTTAAGTTATCTTGCCCTGCATTCTTCTCATTATGTCTTTATAAATTTTACATCACATTGATCTTTCAGGATCTTATCTGTCTTTCATTAAGCTTTCCTACATCTCTGTCTCCCATAGTGTTATTATATACTCACAGTTTTCTTCTCATCATCATAGAAAAAGAGGGAGATTTGATAAAGGAATGCATATTTCGTTCATTATTAAGCTCTCGATCCCCATGTCTTCCAGAGCCGAAGCAACTACAGAGATAACAATGATATGAGTTTCCAACATAACAGAAGGTGCTACAAAACCCACAATGATATGAAGTGGGATGCCGACAGTTGTCAAAAAGATATGTCTTTCATGTGTCAATCGAAAGGCACAGGTAATCTTTTTTTATTAATAATTATTTTTTCTGTGTATGGGGCTTTGGAAAACCCAGCCAAATAATGACAATTTTCAGTTTTGAATCATAAGGCATATTTTGATAAATTCACAAATGTTATTTATTTTACGACTTATTTCGGTCCTGTAGAGGTACTGACTGATAGTAAATAAAAAATAAAATTACCTAAGCGTTGAGAAATACTAACAGCATTCCTTTTGAGAAAACTGCGGTCAAAATTTTCCTCTTTTTTCACACACAAACACCCACACACTCACCCACACACACACACACACACATACATTGTTCATCATATGGCTGGTTTTTCCAGAGATGTACATATTGCACTATTCACATTAAAATAGAAACTTCCCAAGTGCTTGAACTATTTGGGTCGTGATGTTTTACCAAGCAGTGGCTTGACATGGAGGACTTTTAAAACACAACATCCAGCCTTGTCTTTTATTTATGTTGATCAAAACATCACGTCGTCATTTACTGTACAATTCGAGAGTTATTCTAATTCATATCTTCCAGATCTTGCATGATTTGGAAGGAGAGCAAAATTCCTTATTTTAACTTTTTTTTTTTTTTTATTGAGCTCATGCTATGTATCATAACTATGCCATAAAACTGTTTTGTAACATGTTCTTAACTCCCAATCGCCGAACGAAGTAGAAACTCAGGCAAGTGGCAGCAGATATTGAAAAAAAATGCCTTTAATGAAAAAATATTGATTTAATTATGCTTTCAAAGAGGATTTTAAAAAATTATTTCAAATGCTTTCAGTGAAGATGAACGCTGTCAATATGACACTGGAGGTGATTCAGGTGACCAGCAATGCTCACGATTCCTGTATACAGCAATGCCGTGTACTGGCAGACTGTTTCATGGTTGCCCGTGATGGCAATACCTGTATTATAGGTCTGGCTTCACACACGGCTGATACCTTTGTCTTGAACACTGGGCCAGGAGAAGGTAGGACGACTCTTATGTCTGACTGTCAGACCATTAATGATATTTTGAGAAATTCTTTCACACTCTAAAGCCGACAGCTCTTTGACGAAAATGACGACATAATGTCCCGTCTGATGAGCTCACATTATGTGCTTAGTTCATATTCAACTGAGCAAAAATCTGGAAATCCCCTCCGGAGTATTTGTATCTCAACTAAAAATAGAACACCCACTGATGTTTGTTACCGTTCCATCACGAGAACTGAGAACAATCGTCACCGGTCCCGTGCATTTTTTATGTGTTTTTCTATGTCAATGGTAGTGGACAGTTTGGAGTGTGTACCCCCCCCCCCCCCCTTTACATAAAATGGACGGGGATTTCCAGTCGTTCGCTTGGTCGGAACAAATCTATTATAATTATGATTTATTCATTGTGTACATACACTGATAGTGTGTCTTTCTAATATCTTTGCATGAGCTGTTTGTTTCCCCCTTTCATAAGCTCTGAACGTGTCATTGTTTAACAGATATGACACGCCTGAATACGAATGACAGAGATGTTGTCAGTCTAAGAGTTCTCGTTGTATCTTTCATCATCACTCCCAGATATACTAGTTAATGGTATTGTAAATCATTACTTCCCAGAACTCTTGTTCTCCACTCGCGATCATCTTTCTATTACGCTGTTTGTTCTCAACACTACAACAGATTAGTTTATTGTTCCTCTGTACTTTCGAATTGCTAGATATGCTATCTTCCACCTGATGCTCCTGTGTTCTGGGCAGGTTTTAAAACAATTGTTTAAATTTACTCAATGATCATTGAATTAGGTTAAAAATGTTTATGACACTGTTGAAGGTTTAAACTATTTCCCAGTCTTTTTGCTCTTAAATCATGATATTTCTAGCGCATAAATACATTATATTTCAACTAATTGGAAATTAAGTACGTCTTCACACTGGTGAAATGTAACAGTCTGATTCACGATCGGTTCCTTTGAGCATAACACTTTATCAATTACTTATCCATTCATCCATCCATCCATCCGTCCATCCATCCATCCATCCATCCATCTATCCATCCATTCATCTGTTCATCCATCCATTCATCCATCTATCATCCAACAAATAATTCATCCAACCATCCATAGATCCATCCAACTAAGCATTCAACCAGTACTATCTATCCACCCGACTGTCAATCATTCAGCATATCCATTCATTCAGCTATTTCCATCCATCCATCCAATTCCTCTGTCCTACCAACTATTCATCCATCCATCCGTTAGTATGTTCGTTCTTACATCCACCCATTCATCCATCTCATCTATCCATTATCCATTCCTCTGTCCATCCATCTATCCAGCCATATATCCATCTATCTCATCAATCTCTCCATCCAACCATCCATTCATCCACGCATCCATAGATCCAACTATCCAACCATTACTATCCATCCACTCAACTGTCTATCCATTCATTTATCCATTCATCTAATTATTTCCCTTCATCCATCCAACCTTTCTGTCCTACCAGCTATCATCCACTCCATTTATTAGTTCTTCCATCCATCTATCTATCCATCCATCACTTATCCATCCATCCATCTTTCCATCCATCCCTCCATCCTTTCATTTATACATCCTTCCATCCATCCATCAACCCATGCATCTCTTATTCATCCATCCATCCATCCATCCATCCATCCATCCATCCATCCATCCATCCATCCATCTATCTATCTATTCACCTATCCAACTATCCATCCATCCGTCCATTTGTCTATCCACCCAACAATCTATCCGTCCATCGATCCATCCATTCAATCTTTCATTACTTTTCATTGATCCATACATCCAACTATTTCCATCCATCCATCCATTCATCCATCCATCCATTCATCCAACCATCCATCCATTCATCCATCCATCCATTCATCCATCCATCCATCCATCCACCCATCCATCCACCCATCCATCCACCCACCCACCCACCTATTTGTCCATCATTCATATTAATACCTTTCCTTGTCCCACAACTGACATCCAGTCGATCTGCTAATTCTTGACTAACGTATGAATTATTTTTCTTGCCATCCCCACAGTTCACGGACCGGTAATTGAGAATAGTAACTACTTCAACAGCATCACCTCCAAAGTGGGAAACGTTGCTCCCGATGGCTGTCCATATGCCGGCTATATAGCAGGTGCCTGAGATTCAGCAGACCATCCATCATAATGTGGTGGTATCCGACCGGTTGATATGAAAAATCATAATTTTTTCTCTTTTTATTTCCAGGGTGGGGAGGGAGGGGAGGGGTTGTTGTGATGTCATTGATAATCTTTGATGTTATATCTGTCAGCGTTGGAGCAAATTACTACCTGTTACCCCTGGGTCAGTCTGTTTCTTTTACTACTGTCACCTTAAACTTTGTCATTATTTATTGTTGTTATCAATACGACAGCAGTGAGGATTCTGCCATTACTTTCGTTTGGTCCCGACACTGTCATGCCAGTTGCTATTGTTGTTGTTGTTGTTGTTGTTGTTGTTGTTGTGCTGTTATAGACGCCTATCTTATTGTGATCGTCATGAGGCAGAGGGGCGTAGGGCGGGATGGGGGGGGGGGAAGGTTTGAATGGAACCAAGTGGGTTCGAAAACTTGGCTAAGTGATTCAATTTCTGTGACATCGAATTCCATATACTTTTTTTTTTGCTTTATTTTATATGTATTTGATTAGTTGCCTGTAGACAGCTGCCTTAGATTTTAAGATATTTGTGTAAAATGATTATAGTGGCGATATTATTGCCCCGACGAAGAGCCAGGCGGGCTCGAAAATTTGGCAGAGAATTAACATCAATATTAGATTTAAGTTCTTTGTATATGTTATTTGCTTTTTTTTTTTCAATTGTTTGATTAGTTGCCGGTTGGACAGTCGTGTCATATTTTGTAAAATGATTATAGTGGCGATGCTGATGGTGGTCAATTGCTGGTGGTAATTATCTCTGGATTCTGAACATCCTGACTATCGTGTCCATCTTCTCCCCAGATCCACAGAGCAGCACAACTTGGGATGTCTATAGCGTGGTTGAAAGCAGTTCTGTCGTTTGTCCTAGTTTAGCGCCCAGCACTGTCTACCTCACACAGACCCTGACTGCAACATCGAGAGAGGTCGTTCCAACTACCACAACTATGATGTCTTGCTCTGAGGTTCCAAGTAAGAAAACAGCATCGTCACCGTCGTCATCATTTTCTAGAAGTTTCGTGTAATTCAAGATTGACTTTCTACAGGGAACTATCCAAATACACAGAAAGAAATGAACAACAGTCAGTAGAAATCGATATGCTAAACATTTGCTAAAAAGTTAATACTTCAAATATTTTAGTCTAGTTGGTGCTTCGTAAAGCCGAACAAAAACGTAAATATGGTACAGTCGCTGACTTTTGTACTGTGTACTGAACGAGGAGTTTTCACAAAGGTGATAGAAATAGATCATGGTCATCATCATCATTAGAAAAGCTTATAAATATCTTAAACAGCGAGACATAGATTGCCAACTGGTATCCAATTAAATGCATTAAAAATAGACAAATAACAAATAAGAAAAATTGATAAGTTTGAAATTGATTCAATTGATCGAACGCAAAATTTTCAAGCTCGCTTATCATCAACGTCCTCCTTCAATAACTTTTATCCCGTGGTAAGCATTGAGCGTCTCCCAACATAAAGCATTGAGCCTCTCTCAACATAAAGCATTGAGCCTCTGCCAACATAAAGCATTGAGCCTCTGCCAACATAAAGCATTGAGCCTCTCCCAACATAAAGCATTGAGCCTCTCCCAGCATAAAGCATTGAGCCTCTCTCAACATAAAGCATTGAGCCTCTCCCAACATAAAGCATTAAGCCTCTCTCAACATAAAGCATTGAGCCTCTCCCAACAATCTTCTAGCTCTCCTAGCCTGTGTTTTCTTTTCCACTTCGCGCTAAATTATTCTTGCCTTATTTGGTCGATCCTTTCTCCCTGATGCTCTGTCTTGAAAACATCAATATATATATATATAAGAACGGCGTTACAATTTAGAGATGGAAGATAAGTTCAATAGTAGACAGTTTATTTATTGCCGGAGCTAAGACTGAAGAAGTTCGGAGAAGAATGCACTGTCTTTGTGCATAAAAACATTAAAGACAGGCCGATGGTTTGAAGTGAGAAGAAAACACTGCCAGTAGTGCACACGTGATCTAGACAGGATATTTGCTATGCTAACAGTCTTCTTTCTGTTATAAAATACTGCCTGGATGCATCGGAAAAGATATGTCTGCCAGGGACAATCGTTGTCCCAATAGGTTTCAATATTTTCCTGCCTCTCGTTTCTCCTTTTCTCCTCTTTACACTATCGATTTTGTTGTGAACATATGAGACACCTGTGGATAACTACAATATAAGTAGACATATAGACGGGTTTTTTTTTTGTTTTTTTTTGCATGTTGCTTTATCGAGATGCATGGCCAGATCTTTGTTCAAAATGCACAGTTTCTGATTGTGCACATCTCTGTGCTTGTCTTCCCCAGCTACAGTGATAGAAAGTATTGTGGTTACGATGACTGAGTCTGCCAGCAGTTGCACCGATGTCACTGTCTCAGGTAAAATATACGTAATAACAATGCTAAACTAATATGAATAATAAAATAGTAATAAAACATAAGAAGAGAAATGGAACCAAAGGGCAATTCTCTGAGATTGGAAGAGGCTTTTATAACAAAATGATAACTTTGTCGGGAGTCACGGTTGAATTTTCATAATATATCAGATAGCTTGTATTGACTGAATATCGGTCTGCATTAAGAAGTCTAAGCGCGGAAATTGTTTTACCATAGATCAACCGCATATTCTTTGCTTTCAGTCCTCTGACACCATTTCTAGCAGTGAATCAAATAGGCCATTCTGGGATTGAGGCGTAAAACCCCAAAGACTATTTCCCACACGTATATCATATGTAATGGCATCTCTCTACATTCAGATTGTCGCTGAGGTGCAGCTTGAAGAGGGAGACAAAATCTTCAGTCCTGAAGTACGTGTGTATTAGGCTCGTCAGTTCCAAGGCTAGATCTACTACTGTTTAAAAAAAAATGATGATGATAAAAATATATTAGCCGACACATCGGATGGTTTGAAATAAATAATTTGCCGAGACAGGTAATCTGTGATATCCTGCAGTGCGATTATGTTCACTTTTTATGTCCAAATTAATGTACAAAAGTGAAATATTCACGTTTGAATCAAAACAATGAAAAACCTAATATGTATTATATACCTAATTTGCAGGGACGTAGGCTAACCTTGCTCGTGAAGAAGAGGAAAGAGTTTACTTGAATTGTTTGACAATAACACCGAAATAAATAGAAGTTTTACAGCATATACAGGCACCCATATGTTACTTAGCAGATTGCACTATACGAAAAACACCTTCTGATGCCCCAATGAACGTATGTTTTATTTCATTTCTCTCAGTTGTTTCAATGCATCACAATCCTCAAAATAATATCCATTGAGTGGCAAAGGAACAACTATAGCCCAACTTGGGCAATTGTATGTAAAGCCCGCTACACACGCACAGACCGCGCCAACGGGTTGTGAACATGTCTGACAGAGACAAACCAAGGCTGAAACCATTGGCTCAGACACGACGTAATTTGGCCGTCGATGTTGAACTTCAGTGGCTTGTATATATCAATATAAATACACGAGGGATGTTCATAACATTTTTGTTGTTGTTGTTGCTGCTGTTTTAACTTTGTTTTGTTTTGTTTTGTTTAATTGTCTGAGTATGACAGAATAAATGCTGCAGCCTCAAAATTTATACCCGTATTTGTCTTATTCTACTCACAAAACAAACCCAGAATTTCCAATATGGAGTTTTTCTGATCTATATGGGGCACCACTCTTAGAGCTCAGACAAACTGTCTCTGGCAATGCTAGCGGTAAAACGGGTCTGAAATGAAATGAATCTCTGCTGATTAAAAGACAGGAGATATTTTATTGAAGTGACGAAGTGAACGGGCGGCAAAAAGCTTGGTCTGGCACGGGTCAAACTCGGGGACGGCCCGGGGCTGTGCCGGGTGCACTGGCTGTGCTCAGGGCATAAAGCGGCTCCTACAGCAGACCCGACCTCAGATTTGCAAAAGCGACGAAAAACTGTGTGTAAAGGCTATATGTGTCCTCAGGCCTGATCGGCGATCAGGCTGGCTATCTGATTTTCTCTCCGTATCTGATCTCTCCGTTCTTTTGATATCAAAACACATAATATTTGGATCACCATTGAACACAGGGTAAAACTGGAAATAAAGTAAGATATTCTTATTAATATTGAAATGGACATGTGTGAGTACAGAGTTCTTATATGTCTCGCGGCCAGTCGAAATGAGACGTAAGTCGCTGGGTTAGAACCGAGAAATCGGGCTTTGAGTGTGATGAGAGGGGGTCAACATCGATTTTTTTTTTTATTATTGCAGAAATCGAAAGGGCATTCATTTCTGAACAAGACAATATTGGTCTTACCCTAGATTTATAAATATTTCTTCATTAAAACCGTTGTTTTGTGAAGTAGATATATAGATTTATGCATTCGACCGTTCATTTAAACTCGATTTTCTCGGAATTTCGGTCATTGCTAGGGGTCCCCCCTTGTCTCTTTAAACTGCAATATCTCTGGCTAGAATAAAGTTAGCTCAAAACATTTTTCACCACCTGAAAGGGTATGAAATAAACTTTCACATGATACCAAAAACCCCATATGGTGAAAAAAAACGACATACGTCTCAGTTTGACTGACTGCGAGACATATATATGTTGCAGGTTAATTCACTATCGCTAATATGTCTCTCAGATTAAAAAGTACATTTGTACCGTTTGTGCAAAGCGCCCATGCAAAGTTTCATTTAACGCTTCATTAAAAACAGTCAATTTATTTGATCAAAGATTCTACATTTCAAAGTTTATAAAGATCATCTTCGGGTGAGGTCTCCATTCACTAGACCTAAATCCAACTCTGGCTGGCCAGAGCATGGATGGTGTGTCTTCCAACGGCACGATAAATATCTCCAGGTTTGACAGTAGAATATAGTGGCCAAAAATACCATAGGTCTGGCCTATGTTGTGGCACGGTGTCCGGCTTCCATCCAGGCACCGTATGGTTGACTCACTGATTTTAAGATTTGATTGGGCGTATAATTCCGGCCCAGTTTGATACCAGATACCAGGCTACAACTCTCATATATTATGATAATTGGGTTTTCAAAAAAAACTGCCGCTCATTTCATCAGTCGATACTTTGGAAAGACATACTATTACATGTCAAACTGTCACCAAAAGGCAGAACTGTGTGGTGAGGGAAAGAAAAACTAACCAATCTTGTACCAGTACTATTAATCAAATGAAATAAACAAATAATGCCTTGGAAAATTGCACTCCAAGTTGGACTGGTTGAAGTTCAGCCAACGCTTTCGTTGAACTACCAATGTGTTGATCTTTTTTCCTCTCTTCCAGTGTCACCAACTTAAGGGCTGGGTTATTATTGAATTTTCGTTCCTGTTCTCTGTTTGCAGCCACTCCCGCGATAGGTCTACATTTTATAGGCCAATTCCCCGTCCTGACTGTGACAGAGACACCGATTTTACAGATGGTAACAGAAACCGTTACAGGTAAATGGAGTTCCTTGGTCTCCCCGTCTATCGATATTACCCGCCTCATTCGATTCTATTTATTTTGCCTTTAGACCCATCCGGTTATATTTGAATGGGAGAATAATATATTGTATGTGAGTGAGTGAGTGAGTGAGTGAGTGAGTGAGTGAGTGAGTGAGTGAGTGAGTGAGTGAGTGAGTGTGTGAGTGAG
>JBCEWB010140449.1:0-10951 GCA_039654565.1 Peronia peronii | reverse complement strand
CCCCCCCCCCCCCCCCCCCCCCCCCCCCCCCCCCCCCCCCCCCCCCCCCCCCCCCCCCCCCCCCCCCCCCACTATTTTATTCCAGGGTCATTTCCCTTTATAAAAAAATTGCGCTATGGCTCCCGAACTTTGCGTTTATCTTAAATTCAAACCCTCTCGTATGATTGGATTGCTAGTCCTAATATGGGCTACGTTGAAAGCAAAAGTAATGTAAAGAAAAGTTAGAGCCGTGAAAAGAACTGTTGATGAGAAGGTTTTAGCCCTGAAAAGGACTGTTGATACTTTAAAATTAGTCCTAAAAGGACAGCTTAGTAAATTTTACCCCTGAAATATTTTAACTCTGAAAACAGTTAAAGGAAGCATCACATAGTCTGTGAGTGTGAGGATATAAGTGAGTCAACCGTAAGCAAAAAAACCCAAAACAACCTAGCATGATGTAGAATCTGGCCTATCCCGTCCCGGCACCAGAACCAACATCATAACACCGGCACAGCACTCTATTATAGTGTAACCTACACACTTCGTACTACATGTAGATCTAACTCGTGTACTAGTACATTTACGCATATACCTGTACTATAGGTTCTGCTAGAATGCTTGATTATCGATCGATTGTTGACAGTGCTGGCCCTGATACAAAGTTTATCCTCCCCCCTCCCCCCGTGAACACATGGCCTTCTTACGCTGCGTCCGAGGCACAATACATTGTCTAACCCCTCTCGCCCCATCCACGGCGCTGTCTCCTTTGTTTTCAAACCACTGGCATCCGCGTTGGTGGAAAACACATGGAGATGATAATAGCCAATTTTTACCTTTGTGGCGGTGCTGACCGGTTTGATTTAAAGGAAACACACGGCGATGGCTTCGATTTATGTGAGAGGCATTTAATAGGTGCAAAGAGGAAAAAAAATCTATTGTTTCGTTTTTATTCGATTTATCAGAAATTCGTTTTATCAGAGTTCAGTTTGAGTGGACTCGACTGTACATTACAAGTGTTCAGGTGCATATCAGAACACAAAGTTTTCAAAGCAAAACAGCAGTGTCAAAAAAAAAAAAAAAGATCCCAACCAAAAACCTTTGGTTTTGCAGTCCTTCCACATGACAAGGATTATGCTGCTCCATACAGACAATTTTTATTTAACTGGTGATTAATTATATCTCGAGTCTATTCCCCTTTTCTATACAAACGAGGAACTAGGAGTGGTGGGTATTCAACCCTTGTGTGATCAAGGTTACAGATCAAGGTTACAGAAGGAAAGACCCTTATTGTCCAAAATTCTTGGTTTAACCTGGACAATCTGCACATATCACAATGGGTGGGACCCCAGAGTAACAGTAGTAACACTCTGTGAAACTGTTTCTTTTGTTCCATTAACAGAAGCACACAGCATGTGAATATATGAAACAATATCAGCCAAGCATTTCATCTTTAGCCATATCAACCACCTGCTCTCTATTTTCAAACCCATCTGAAAGTGTACATAAAACCATGAACTAGAGCCAGTCCATATGGCAGGATGTCACACAATACACATGGCCCTTCCTACAAGCATTGGTTATATAAGTTACTTTTCTAAATGCCTATTCATTGAATTTTCTTCTGAGGATGTATATAATGTGCAACAACTAACAATGGAGGTGGGAAAGGGGAAGGAGGTGACAAACAGCCTCTAACAATTCATGGCATAATCACGCTGGCAAATGGTCATCATTTATTCCTATTGTAATCTAGCTTGTTGGTGTCAAGTTATGTACATTTTTTCTAATGCACTTCCTTGCACTAATAACACACCTGACAAGGGGAAATGCATGGCTAAGCTGCTAAACAATTCATATCCTAAAAAAAGAACACTAGATTATAGATACAGAGTCAGTTTTAGTGTCAGTTATGTAGATTCTCTCCTAAAAAAAATCAAATCAGCGGAGCAAAAGCTGTCCTCCTTACCCTTTGTATTTCATGTTATAGTGCAAGAGAGTGAGGTCCAAATGAGCCTGAGAGACACAGAAGGAGAGGGGAAACACAGACAAGTAGAGAGAAAGAGAGAGATGAAGAAAAAGTGTGAGATGCAATTAGCATGACTGTGAAGAGTGAGAGAGGGGAAGAAAGGTGATGAACAAACAGCAAGAGAAAGTGAATATATAAAGAGAGAAAGAGAAAATAAAAATGGCTGTAGAAAATGGAAGAAAGAGACAGAGGGGAAATGGGGAGGAGAAAAATAAAGAGAAGGAAAGACTGACATGGAAGTGTTGTGGTTGGGAGTGGGACTGGAGGGAGATAAACAGCTATTTACAATGATTACAACAGTATCTAAACAACCCATGTCTGTAGTGAGGCTTTAACAAACATGGCTGACCTGCTTTGATTGAAAGTAAATATGCTGACTTTGATCTGGCTGTACTTGCGGAGAATTTTCTGAGTGTCTTCATCTGTGTTGAAGGAGTTCATCAACACCAGAGGCACATCCACACCATACACCTTGTTCAGGTGCTACAAAGGTAAAGAGACAGCATATATGAGTGAACTATAACACTGTCATACATAAATATATCTCTCTATGTGATTATTTGTAGTTTTCTGACATGCAAAATTAGCAATACCTTGTGCAGAAAATACATATTCAACTGACTGATGAATATCTTTGCATTTAATACAAAAGCTGTATCACAGTTTTCTCAGCTACAGACTTGATCACCTAAACATAAGCTGAACAACTGATTCTAAGGAATTTAAAGAGCCACAAATATATCTCGTAAACTGATACTATGGCAACCAGGTATCAGAATATATTTATCAATCACTAATACCATAGTGATGGGTATTTACATACTAATTCCAGAAGAGTGCTAACTAGCATATAACTGTGAATTTTAACAGCAATAAGTCATTTCAGCAGGTATAATCTGAATGTGCTACCGTCGAAGACTCAACAGAAATCAACAGGTTTTCCCTTATGACAAGAACTCTGCAGTTCAATAAAAAAGAAAAAAAAAATCTATGCCAGGCAATTTTGTCAATAAATACATAATGCTCCTAGTTCACCTGATGCCACATGAGTCAATAACTCACCTCTATCTGCTGGACGTTCAGATCGAGGAAGGTGAGCTCATTGCGAACTTGGATGGCACTTTTGGGACCTGTGCAACCCATGCTGGTGCCCAAACCACCATTCAGTTTGATCACAACCAGTTGGCTGAGAAGAGACTTCAAGTCACCATTGGCTGGACTCTG
This sequence comes from Peronia peronii, assembly GCA_039654565.1. Classification (NCBI taxonomy): domain Eukaryota; kingdom Metazoa; phylum Mollusca; class Gastropoda; order Systellommatophora; family Onchidiidae; genus Peronia; species Peronia peronii. Next base: position 7,722 of record JBCEWB010140449.1, on the reverse strand, counting down.
CAGCTCACTGTATCTTCTGATCTGGACATACAGAAATGGACATGCTATATGTAACAACTTGCCACTGTGACAATTTTTAAGGCATTGGCTTTGATTGAAGTGGGGATTATTTTTCATCAGCAAAATTACTTCCCTTTGCGGTTACAGTTATAATATCTTCAGGCCTTCCCTTTGCAAAGAAACAAGACTGTTGAACAAACTAAGTAAAGATCAAAACAAAAAATCACTTTATGTTTTTGGATAGAAACATACACCATGAAAAATTCTGAAAAATTCATAGTGTAAGGAAAACATTTTCTTCTTATTGTAATAATCTGATCACATATTTCCAGGACTGATATTTCAAGACAAAAAGAAAAAAAAACAAATTGTTTTCTTTTTTTTTTCTTCAAGCCTTCCAATTCTACGAAAGTAGGATTATCTCAGCTTATAAATGGCTGGGTGCTGTGTTTTCTCTCTAATATTTGCTTCTCATAGCTCTTATGTTTGGCAAAGGCAAGTAACTGGTTTAGTGAAAAACAATCCACTCTACATGTGGTACGTGTCCTTCTAATAGTCCATTCTCCTGTAGATCCATTCCCATTTTTAAAAAAAAAATATTTTTATTACCTAACAGAAATTTACTTCGACTATCGGTGGAAAATCCAAAAACTCACATTGCTCTTCTGCATTGTTTTTTTTTTTTTAACTGAAATTGCATTGGTCAATTCTATGATTTTTGTAATGATTTTTTGTATTTCTAGAGATTGCTGTCCAATCAGTTGAAGAGTGACAGATCAAAAACAATGGAAAACAAAACTAATCCAAATTGGAACAGACCCAATGAAAACTTATTCCTATCCTCTTCATTCTCATAATATATCTAAAACTACTATCACTTCAACAACAACAACAAAAAATGCATTCATTTAACACAACTGAAGCCAGAACCATTCTCATAAGTAGCAGCAAATGTCACAATAGATTGATTATTTAGCTCTTGCTGCAGCTAGACAGCAAAAACATCATGTTGCCAATTATGCATCAATTATCAGACAGAAAAAAAAAAAAGATATTCATTCTCGAGTAAAACATAAAAGAACAAAGTTTAGAAAAAAGAAAAGAAAAAAGAAAAAAAAATGACTGTTGATTACTTTCTTCATCTCTTACTACAATTGCGAATAAAGGTATAATAATAAACAATCAGGTTTTCCCATTGTTTATATGAAAGAATTTCATAAGATTCATTTTTTTTTTCTGTGAAGTAAATGGGCCCCCTTAAATAGAAATGACAGACATTTGTTATCAGACTGACAGCCATAATATTTTGATTTGGTGATGTATCACAGATATGTGCACATCTTTGCAAACTTGAAAGATATGAAGAGATTCACTCAATTTATTTCAGATTCATTCATCTTTCCTATCACAGACTGGCAAAATAGCATTTGATGTCCATGTAATCAAACTGACAAGTACAACAATCTGACCTAATGACATGTATTACAGGTCACTGTGTCGGAGCCAATTTCTGGCAGATCTTACCGATTCTGGGGCCAACAGCTTCAGCTTTTCCCACTCCACTGACGGTCCAGATTCTCGCAAAAATCTGCCAAATAAATTCTCAAACCCATCAAATTCTTTGCGAGTTCGCTGAAAAAGAGGAAATAAACAGGCATTCTTAAACATGTGCATAGGAAATCAGACGCTTTTAAGAAATAGGAAGCACACTGACAGGCAGGCAGTAAACCAGTAACTAATGGAAAATTCAGAATGGCATTCTGATATTGGATGTTTATAATGGGGCCAAATCAAACAAACTTACAGAATACACTGTGACATTTCCTGAGGATGTTTAATTTCCATCAAATAAAAACAAGGCAGAAATTACTCATTTAAAGCACAACATATGAATAATAAAATACAACACCAGAATGCCATTCTGAAGTTTCTGAAAATACGACAAGCAGCAAGTTAAAGCTTCAGAAACACAAATTACTAACTAATACCAGAAGTGTCAAGGTTTTATTTAGTCAAAGCTTTGTCTGTTATATCTTTGCACAAGAAAAATCTTTCAAATCGTCAGTAAATACAACCATGTTTGGAGCAAGTTGGCAGTGCTTATGATAATACATTGTTAAATACAACACAGACAATAACAGACAATATATGATCCAAAAGTACTCATCTTAAACTTTTCCTTCTTAATCATGACTAAATATGTCAATAGGAACTCTGGTAGTCCAGAAGTTTCTCCGAAAGGACTTGATGACAATGAAAAATAGGTTTGGCTCAAGGCATCATGATCAGAGAGAGTAAATACATCTACCTCCTGCATTCCTGGTGGTGATGTGGTCAACAGTTTGTTGAGCTCCTTATTCATTGCAGATTGGGCATCTTTTCGCATGGCTTCCCTGAATTCAATGTCACTGGGGGTCCGCCGGTGACCCTTCACAAAACTGGACTGCAGAAAAGAAAAAAAAAATTCACAATTAAATCTTGGCTGTGTATCATTTACAAGTAATTTGACACTGATTCAAATAAGATGTAAAACTGAAGCAATGTCTTTTTTCAGTCTTGAGGAACAGTTTCTCTAGCAGAGGAGGCCAAGAGGACAAAATCCTGAAATGCTTTTTATCTCCATTCACAAAAATCTGATTAGAAGCACAATCATAAAGAAATGAAAAAAGGGTGTTAACACAGAATTTAATACATTGGTACAATCAAATACAGATCTGTCCACTCATGCAATCTTGATACATTTGTCCCATCAGATTTCCTGCAGTTACAATGAAATCTTTGCTGGTAGTTTCTACTAGTAATCTGACTTTGATTTTGAAAGTAAGATGTAGAACAAAAACACTGTTTTCTCAATCTTTAAGAATAACTTTCTCCAACAGAAGAAACCAAGAGAATAAAATCTTAAAATGCTCTCCACTCACATTCACAACAATCAAGTCTAAAACACAATCAAAATAATAATAAAAAAAAAATTTGAGTGCAGATTACAGCACTAGTGCAATCAAGACCCATCAGATTTCCTGATTTACTCAAAGAGAATGATTAAAAAAGACACAGAAAGAACTGACAAATTATAGGGACAGAAGGACTAGGACTGAAAAGCAATTAGTTGGTCAAGAGGATGAGGACAAATTCTGTCTGATGATGGCACTGGGCCAATGCAGATATAAAAATGTTACAACAGCAACAGTATCATTATCATGTGATGCCCTGCTTCATGACACTGCACATTGTAACATAAATACCTGAAAATTGGGAGATAAATCAGGACGACCAACTCAGTGTCATAAAGTTCTGCATTCTTTGCTCTTTTCCTGGCAAATATGTATTACAAACACAAATAAAAAAATGGAATGCGCAAGGCAAAACAACAGCAACAGAAATTTAAAAAAAAAAAAAAAATTGCTGAAATTTTGCTGAGCTCAGGTCAAATCTGCATAACATCCAGCTGAAATTTTCACTGGGCATCAGTGTGATTTTGATTTTCTTTCCAAGATAGATCTCAATGTTAAATACATTTACAGAATTATTTTTTTTTTCATGATACACTCCTTCTGTCGCTGACTGTATGTAGGTTTCAATGTTTAATTCATTTACGGAAATACACTCCTTCTGTCTCCAGTTGTCCATTTTATCATTTTGGGGCCAGTCCATACATGGTCATCAATTCTGTTTCTCAAATATCCACCTTTTCTCCCATCACAAAACTCAGAAACTGTTTAGGTTGCAGGTGAAGTCAGATAAACAAAAAAAAGTCATCTCAACTCATGGTATACTGACAACATGCGACATTCAGAATATAGATGCAGTATATAAGCAGTGAAGATGCTGGTCAAAATGCAAAATAAAACAAGCCACATGAATGCTTTCAAAAATCAGGATATCATTACCAATCAAACTTTTAGGTCTGTGTGGTAACATATCTATATATTTTTCATGCACAGATTAAAGAAAAATTAAAAAATTAACAAAATAAAAAAAATAATCAAGATATCCAAATCTGCTCAGCCAATCCCAGCTAGAATTAAAATTTGCAACAGAAGCTGAATAGGATGTAAATCTTTCAGAGCAGTCTGCTAATCTTTTTACCAAATAATAATAATCAATACAAGATGTCCAAACTGACCTGATCTGTGACCCATTATAACATTATCGCTGGCTAGTGTGAGTATATGACAATGTATGAATAGAAAACAATCACAAAATGAAGATCCCTTGAACAAAAACCTTGTCCTACAGAATGAGCAAATACGGCAGTGAAATTTGCAGCACTGCACATGTTAGATGAAAATGTTGATGGTGAAACCACCTCGTTCACATCACGACAACAATAGCACCTTAAGGAACTTTAAAAAAAAAAAAGGCCAGAGGCCTTTAATACTCTGAATCACACACAACAGTCATGAAATGTCTGACCACATGGAGACCAGGGATCAGTTCTGGTCAGCCCTATTACTTCTCTTTGCCGCACACAAGGAATGTTAAACAAGCATTGTAGAGTGGGGAAAAAAAAAAATCACTTATGCACCCTTTGTTTGGAACGTGCATCATGAAAAATAAAAAAAAGAATTCATAGTGCAAGGAAAATTATATCACATTTTTTTGTGATCAATCTTTCAAATGACAGGAAGAAAAGTGATTTTTTTTCCCCTTCTTTGTAGCACTGTCATTCAGCACAAAATGTCTGGCAATGGGAAATAGTGAGGCTGGTCACAAATATCCCTATTAAAAATGTGAAATAATACAGATAAAAAACATCAATGTGCACAACTGTCTGGAGGAAAATCAGTAATTACCTTCAGGACTATCATAGAAAAATGGATTGAATTGCAGTGATCAGTTTCAAGTCAATGAACAATGGGAGATCATTGTGCTCAGTCCTATTACTTCCCTTTACCAGACAAAAGAGGGACTGAACGAGGAGTACAAAGAGGGAAATAAACATTTTTGGGCCCTTTGCTTCAAACATTAACCATGAACATTTTTTAAAAATAATGGTATAAAGAGAATGTTTTCTTCTTTACAGTTACAATTATATCCAATTTTTTCATGAAGAGTCTTTCGAATGATAAGGAGTAAAAAGATTTTTTCCTCTTTACACTGCTTGCTGGTCAAAATGATCTCTTTACACTAATGGGGACTGGATCTCTCTTTTGGGAGAATGAGTCGGGGGCAGATAATCTGCGAAACAATCTCCCATTGACAAAACGGCATTTAAGATCACATAAGACATAATGAGACAATGACAGTCAGAAGTCACTGCCCAACACCATTCTCCTTTCCCCTACAGACTAAAACATCTTACTCAACCATTTCATATCAGTTGTGCTCGAGGATCAAGGTAAAACCATGTTAACTCGATACTGATCTGAGTATGGAAGAATGTGACAAACCAGATTTGCCATAGAATCAGATGGCATGGCAGGAAGTCAAACAGCACTAACCCTACTCATAGAGAAAATGAGGGAGAACAAAAAAACAAACCCAAAAACAAACAAACAGAAGAAAAACAAAAAACAAAAACATCCATCACGGAAATAGGTGCACAGAAAACAAAGATCAGTACTAACAGCTCTCATTCCATCATCACAGAATCTCATCTATTTTAGACAATGACAAACAGTGAGTTCTAAATATCTCGAGATTACCATAAAAGAATCAGGTTCAAAACCAAACATATTGTCAAAGTGGAACAAACCACAACAGCAATGGCAAAGTGAGGGGAATATAGCTAGACATAATACATCAGCCTCTACAGCAAAGGTTAAAGAACTGCATGCACTTTCAATATTCCTCTAGACATCTGAGTTCTGCACTCTCAATGTGGATCTGCAGGAGAGCATCAAAACAATGAAATGAGATTCCATAAATGGTCATTTGGCCTCTGCTTAAAAAAGATTGTTACTATATATGAAGAAATAACATGCAGAGTCATCCAACATTTAAACCTTAACAAATACTTCATGATCATCGTCACAGACAGGAAGATGGCATGGTATGGACAGATAATGAGATTTGAAGGGCTATCTATCAATATTCATCCTCCCATCGGATATACCAGCAAAAAAAAATGAAGAACAGGAAAGATAAGGGGGTTGACAATTCAGCTGAATGAACTGGAAAGAACATCAACTGCAAAATGATCGCGAACCAGTTGTGAGAGATATATTAACTTTTTAACCATATCGGGTGTCATAATAATTGCGCATGTGACCTAATTATGTCTTTCCTGAAATTTGTCAGCTTAGGATAATAGATGGTGCACGATGAGCATCCTATAATCGCCATACTGCTGGGAGAACAAGTTCAGTAAATGCGCAACTTTCAACAATCAACATTACCGAAGAGATTAGCCCCTTGAGTTCTATAGTTCAGTACTTACTGTGTCCACTAGCAGTTTAAAATCGTGCATAGGCCCCATCATAGTGTCCGATGCGCGCACACTCACAGTTGAAGATGCCAAATTCACCCTGCAAGTGGCAAACTTAATTTCCACAGCCAAGCTTTGGAGCTACAGAAGCAGTGAGCTTCCCAGTGTATTTCGATCTTATTTAATACCAGTGTTTTTCGATTCCACTACATACCGCACTGCTCATGTTTTCTATATACCAGATCTAGATAACTTTTGTAAATTTGAAGCCAGCATCTGTTGGTCGCAAGAGGTTCGATTTTATCTTACTGGACGGTTTATCTAGTCGATAAACCTAAGCCTCATCTCAGTCTCTTATTAATCTTATTAAACATCTATGCTAAGTCACCAGAACGAATGCTAACAAATGTATGCGAACTGCAAATCTATTTTTTTCTTATCTGGTCTTGTGAATGTGAGTAAACGATCAACTGTCTAAAGAAAAAAAGAAGAAAGGGAATATATATATGTAACACAACAACCACAACAACAGTAACAGCAAAAACAATACCACCAACAAAAACAGCAAAAACAATAACAATGGTGGAGCATACTTATTCAGTTCTTTTTAGATTTCAATCTCATAAGCCGTTGCCAAAAGTATATAAAACTGACTATACCTCCCCAGCTCGGAGAAAACAACAACAACAACAACAACAAAAATTCGAAAAACAACAACTGCTATAATTCAGGCAATGAGACATTACTAAAGGAAAAAAATCCGCAGCGATAGGGGAACGATCAATCCATTTAAATCAACGCCATATTTCATGCGCTGTCATCATAAATATATCGTTTTGCTACATAAAATTGCACATGATGTAACCCGCGCCTCACGTTCCATCCCACATTTGCCCTTTAAGATAAGTATTCTATAACTGGCTCCATACACAAACAATTCAGTACAGATCAAGTTCCTGAATTCACATAATGTTTTCCGAAAATCTGAGTCTGTACAGATCAAAGCACGGTATTAGGGTGTCGCGTGTTCAGGTGTGTGTGAAGAGAATACAATGGGGGCCGGGGAAGGGAGAGGGAAAGAGTTGGGAAAGGGAAGGGGGGGGGGGGGGAGGATTAAGGGAGGACGACAAAACTTGGTACATGTGTGAGATAATCACTCATTTTACGACACGTCATATCCGTGATCTTTATCCCCTCTCTAAGGTTCTCTATCTCAATTTTATTACAGGTATCATAATTCCCTCACACATAATTGATTATATTGGGGTGTGGGAGTAATGCTCATGATTTCGGGATCGCTCAAGAGATAGATCAAATATTTCTTTTTACTACAATTGGTCGGTACATGATTT
>JBCEWB010140438.1:0-10951 GCA_039654565.1 Peronia peronii | reverse complement strand
CGTAGTTCTCTCTTTGAATGAGGGAAAGAAAGGGGGGGGGGGGGAGGGGGGGAGAGAAGAAGGATGTGGTTGTATGTGGAAAGAGGGAAAGGGGGAGGGGGAGGGTTAAGTAGCAATTTCACTAGAAATGGTGCAGCTTGGAGTAAGGGGTAAGGGATATGCAAAAATAAGCAAGAACCTGCTACCAAACAATAAACAGTCTTTGTATCTGTCTTACTGTTTGCCTGTTTGTCTATCTGTCTGTCACAGCGAGTTGATGTATTCACCAACGTTAAGCCGTCATGGCCACTCTCGATTACGGGATCAATAATAATTGATATCATTACATGGGACAGCATCATGACATGGCTGGGAATCCATTCGTACCTAGTCATAACTCGATTCATCTCCTTAACTTTCTGTCGAACGTAGAAATCAGAGGAAGAACTGAGAGCGGAGCAAAGCTTATGTATTACTGCATCGCAGATGACTTCGGTTGGAGTGAGATTTCGTCAGCACGATTGCAGCTACATTCTGCCAAACGCGGTACTAATGACACGGGGGAATTAAGAATGTACTTCACGATGTATAATGATAAGAATTAAAACATGGTAAAAACAATCAAGAGCTATTGCACATATGGACTTGTGGTATGAACATGAAACTACCAATAATCAAACAGTAACACCAATAACAGCAGCTACAACAACACCAGCAATGAAAAGAACAAAGAATATCAACAGACAAGAATTATAAACGACAGCAGCTATGACGAAAGAAATATCGAACAGAGCACACGTCAAACCATGACCTCTACGGCTTCCAGCGATTCTCACCCTCAAATCGCGCACAGATAACACTAAGTCAACAGAGCTATCAGTCCGATAATCCCTTCAAAGTCTAGGGGGGGACATGGAGACCTCGCCACGCGGGTAAAATTTCTCCACTGTTACAACTTGATCTAAACCCCTTATCAAATGCATGGTTTGTCTTATCTACACTGTGTCCTCAGTGCTAACCATACAGACTTTCTTCGAATCTGACAGGAGCTGCTAACTTAGAATAGAACGTCTTTCAAATGGAACGTATTTGACAAATACTACCATGCAATCTTCGTTATTTTATTTGTGCAGACCCATGCAGTCTTATCTAGACATTCCAAACACTATCTAACTTAAAACGCTTACGTTTTTAAGAAATTGGACACGTTCTTAACAGTTTACGCACTTCCCGTTTGCTAGACACAAGGACCGTTGAACAAAATGAGTTAAAAGGGAAAAGGGTTTTGTTGTTGTTGTTTTTCATTTCTTTTTCTTCAAACCCCCCCCCCTCCCTCAACCTGTACAGCATGAGAGATTCACAAAATGCCATGGTGTAAAAAAAAACTGTTTTCTTCTTATAACAATGATTTTATCAAATTTCGTCTCTTTGAATTCCATTTGAAAAGACAAAGAGACAAATAGTTTGGGTGGCAAAAGGAGAAAAAGATTTGATCCTGAAAAACATTCCCTATTGTCTTGTCATACATGACTATCTCATCACAGACATGAAGATTGGAAGTGAGTATTGGGAGAGATATAAGGCCAATGTGCTGGGATGAGAGGACACAGAGCATTGCAAATCTAAAAACTGCACTTCAAACACTCAGCAACGACCACTTTGGCTGTATTCAAATTCGGAGGAATCTATAGGACTACAAGCTACAGAAAAGCACATTAGTTTGATAAATCCTGATGACTTCTTGTACACGGTGAACTAACAAAGAATTTGGAGAGGAAGGACTAGCAGGGAGGACAATGGAACTGTGAAAGGGATAAACTATCAATCACAAATCAATCTCTTCTTCACAAGTCCATCAGCAATTACGAAGTCGCCGACTCTGATCCTCAAGTTTGAAACGAGACAGACACATTGAAATTTGTTGCACGACACTGTTATGAAGTCTGAAACTTGAGACTGGCTTATTGAACCTTGTCGCATGATGACATCTGAATTTACTCATTATCTCTCATAACGTAGAAGTAGTGTCCTGCCATCTGAGCGAAATCGGACAGGATTTTCGGCCTTGTCTGGCACAGTGTGAAGAATAAAATGACCACATCAACACAGCACAATCGCTAGCACCTATCCGTAGCCTCCCCTCCCCTCCCACCCTCCCTCCATTCCTTTCTCTGTCCCGCTATAAGATTGCAAGTCCTCCTTAGAGGAACCCTTCATCGTGACGAACAAGAAATCTAATGGCGGTGACTGACCTGGTTTTGGTAATTCGTTTATCCTTTAGAAGGGTCGCCTTACTCTTTTTTTTTTTTTTTTTAATATTGTTTTCAAAGAGGGATGGAGTTGATCGACTTAACTCAGTGGAATGAAAGCTCGTGGCAAAGAAATAAGAGATAAAATTATACTACACAAAGAAATGTATGAAATTTCGAAATCTGCCCATGAAGATCCTTTCTCAAGAAAACATTATGATGTTGTCCCATATCAAGCAATTCACAATAGCACCGTTGTTTCTCTCCATTCCAGACATCAACTGCATCAAATTTCAAAATCTATCTGCGAAGATCCCTTCCTCAGAAATTGCTATTTCGCTGTCCCATCTCAAGCAATTGACCAGTCTTTCCCCGCAGAGCCCTACAGATATTAAAATTTTATAACTCGACGCTGTCAAACATTTGATTGTTACGAGAAAAAAGGGCACAGAATTTAAGCATAGTGTGCTCGGTCACAGTCAGTACAGAGGATTCAAGACGGGGTGACATGTCCGTCATGAAGGGGAAAAAAACCTTCGTTCTTTTAGCCCGACCATGAACATTCCAAAATTCAAGACAAAAAAATTCCAAGCCACACAGGGAGACATTTATTAGTTTCATAAACCTTTTGATAGCTCGCTGTAAATTATGACAGAAAATCACATGAATTCAAGTTCCTGAAATTTCAAGCCAGACAGGAAGATAAATAACGTCATAAAACAATTAATACAACAAAGAACCCATAAAGTACATAAAACTAGCACATGGTAACTCTTAGAGTTTGCACTTGACTTATGAATGGAAAGCTATCGCCCCTTTTGCTCCTTTTGTCTAGGCTTGAAAAACTCAGATTTCGGCACTGGATCCTGTAACCTCCATAAAGATAAAATAGTGTGCTACTCTGATCACTCATGCTTTAATGACGAAGGCTAAGATGAAGAAACTGTTTTAACGTTGCAGGCCGTTCCATCTCGATGAGATCAGTGCCAAGAAGACTATAATCCAACGATGTACTCGTATGGAGTTCTTGTACACATTCAGGATTTCTCATGAATACCTCATCAATTTTTCCATGACCATCAGAGACAGAACTTTCATCAAACTTTGCTCGTACATACTCAAGACCTTGACACTGTTGTCTATCACGAAATGAATTCATCTTCAGGAAATCTGTATGTATAACCTTCACTAAGTCAGAAAAATGAAATACGCACACTGGATTCACCCAATAATACGCAAAACTGACAAGGTCACAGACTATCAAAGTTGAAGTCCAAACAGTATAATTGTCTATTTCATATTGTTTTCTCTAGCCGTGTCAGTCTGATGCATCATCAAACAGGGAATGACAAGATAAGTCTACCCTAAACTATACAACAAATATCTCAACTGAAAAAGTACATCCCAACTAGATCAGCCGTGTCATTGGCATACTGTGTCTAAAAATCTTCCAAGTTCGACCAAAGAAAACGCAGAAATCTAAGTATGACATTATCTCTAATTATTTCCAGAACCACTGAGAATATCATCCTTTGAGTTTAAACCAGATCTGCAACAATGTCCATGTTATGAAGTTTTCGACATTCAAGACCGACTGACAAAGTATAGGACAATAAACGTGAGACGAGCCAGGACCGTTGTCATATCACCGAGATTGATGTCTGTCTCCAGTGCTGTAACATCTGTACATCACAGCGCACATTGTGTCATAGGCACAGCACAGTATGTCTGAGCATGATACAGACCAGGGAACATTTAAATCGTAACCGCCCGTCATTGTGACAGTCCTTCCCTGTGTCTCCGACATCTTGCCATCTCCTACCCTCTTCCCCCTCCTCCAATGCCCCTCTCCCAACCACTCTGTACTTCGAAGTTGTATCAGACATTGTTCACTTGCCTATCAGTGGACGCATCTCTGTTCCCACACTTTGCAAGACATGTACGATTATACCCTGGAACTACAGGCAACTGTCTTTCGGAATATCAAATAGGCAGGTTGGTATGTAATATATAATGTCAGCCGCAACCTAAATCTCCTTCCTTTCCTAACTATGTATGGAGGCAAAAAAGACGTCCAAAATCACAGCATAAAACAGCTAAAAAGCAAATATACGAACGAACAAAAAGGCAAACAAATAGCTGTGTAGTTAATTTTTCTCCCTGCCTGGTAAAAAAGAACTTTTCAAGATCACATACAGTTACTACCGCGTACTGTCTGTATCTGACAATTTATTTGGCTAAAACTGACATTAAGTTAAAAAAAACGTACAAGATTCTCTCCGCAATTAACTCAGGCCATGGATGAAAAAATCACTGTACTTTCCCAGCTTGTCTGAGCACGGATAACAAAACCCACCATTAAATGCAAGAGTAGACCAAAAACAACTAGTCCCTTTAAAAATCGGGGACGCATGACAAATGACGCACACAGACATAGCATAGACAACAAGCTACTGAGAAACATGCATGAACTACTGGATAAAAGCCTGTCCTTCCACCCTGTTGATTTTCTCAATCTTTCAAAGCTTTCAAGAAAGTAGATGGGAAAAGAATTTGTCCAGATCCCAAGAAAAAAAAAAATGGAAAAACAGCGACGTCTTGAAGAAACCCTTCACCTTCCACTTTGCTGATTTCCAAAATCTTTCAAACTGTCAAAAAGTGGGTGAAAAAAAGGACTTTACACATTTTTGAGGGGTAAACGAACCATAACGATGAAAAAAAACCAAACAATAAATCAGATTCTGTCTGTTCACCATGCTGCTTTTCCAAATCTCTCAAAACTATTAGAAACTGAATGAAATGAGATTTCCGTGTCCCAGAAAACAACAACAAAGCAATACTAGTAACATAGGAAAATAACAAAAACAAAACAGCATCAACAAGGTCGGGGATTCCTAGAGAGATTTGAGAACAAGGCAATTGATGACCGAGTTTTACGTTCGTCATCCATCTTAGCGTTTGGATTACTGGCTGAAGCCTGCATGCCCGAGTGAGGATCTCCTGTCATTACTCGCTTGGCTGAGCCACTGATGAAATGTTTGCAAGCTATCTCTCATAATATTTTTCTATCTATGTAAGATGTATGTGTACTTTATTCGAGGCCGCTGGAAAATGTTTCCAGAAAAGGCATACATGTATTAATCTTGCTAAAACAATGACTAAAAAATAAGAACAGAACCTGACATGTGAGTTTCAGATAAACTCTTTGTGGTTACTCGCAAATGAAACTGAGAAACTGAACAAACGATAGAATTTAATATTTGCAGCTCATCTCTCACATGAATCTGAATTTCCTTAGCATATCCAAAGACACTGTTAACAGACTGTTGCCATCGAAGACAGCTGGACATACGAGCTTGAAAAGAAAATCTTCTTTTGGAATTTAAACACACTGGGCAGTTTATAATATCAGATCCTTTATCTATTGCCAGATTCAGAAGTTGGTATATTTTACTCTAATCTCTCACTGTATATTTTATTGGCAAGGCAAAGAAATTGATCCAAGAAGAATTAAGATAAGAATATTGATTGAGTCAATAGAACAGCTACAATATACAATGAAAACGATCTCAGGAATAAGTACAGCATTACACATTACTTTACAGGTGGAAATCTGACTAGCTTCACAATATGAAATTTCAAAGTTTTCATTGTCTTTGAGTGTCAACATATTAGCAAAAATTATCTTCAAGTCCACTAGTTTTTCTGTCAAATCTGATGTTGCCAGAGCTAGAAATAATGAACTCTCATGTGAAATGACATTTCTAACCCTGATTACTGAAACGTTAACAGATTATTATCACAAAACATATAACAGATTAACACTAAGAGCATACTTAGAGTCAGAAAAGTCACAATCAGTTAATCGCAAAAGCTGAAAACGATGATGGTCATTTAAAATGGGCACAGGTTTGTGCACTTGAATCTATAGACTTCATGTACACGGTAAACAAAGGACTATTCTCAAAAAAATCTTTCGCTTTTAAACTTCTATATATAACGGCAATATTGAAATAAACCAGCAAATCATTTGACGGTAAGAACCAAACAAGTCCACCTCGTTAGAGAATCTGGCAATATAATTGTCGATGAGCTCAATGTCGTAAATTTATATAAAGCAAACAAATATGTCACATCTTGCTTTGTCATCGAGAGAAAATGACCAAGAAGTCATGCACATCCGAAGTTCAACAGTCCATAGCCAGCTATGGAATTTCTGATCTCAGCATTGAAATATTACCCGACCTTACTCGGAATGCACGCACATTGAATAGTTTACATAATTGTAACTGAGACACTGATGGGAAATGGGGACGTGCTGAATGAGCCGTTAAGGAGTGGGGGTGGAGGGGAAGGGGGAGGGGGGGGGGGAGAGGAGAGGTGAAAGGGGATACCTATAGAGCAAACTAGTTCGACAACATCTTGCTGTAGCTGAGGGGTTAGACATCTGCTCCTCAGCAAAAAACATGCGTCGCCGGTTCGAATCCTACTTGAATACTTTTTTTAGTGACTCAACGGTCTCCTAGCTTCTTGAGTAGGGAAATTTATCTCTTGTCTTCTCGGATAAGAACGAGTATACTTCAGAAGCCCCGCGTATACTTCACGTATGGTAATGAATCCGTGACGGTCAAAAATCGGATGAAAAGTAGGCGGAGACGCCACTGTTTGGGCAAATTTTTCAGTTTTTAATTTCTATTGACAATATTTCTTCTCGCTATCTGGGCAGGCACTTACAGCCAAGATAATCTTAGGACTGGAAGTTGTTTACAAAACAATAAAGCAGAACTCCTGGCCTAAAGCAGTCGTGATTGTCATTATTCAGCGGATACACGGCTTCCTTCATAAGTTTCAAACCTATGTAATAGATGAAAATGCTAATTCCAACAACAGCAAACAAAGATGATGACAATCAAGAACATACTATATATTTGCCTTCGTCGGGTACAACCATTTACGACCTATAAACGTCTTTCCACCCCCTAAAAGCGATTATCTCGTTGGCACTACCATTAAACAGAACAGAATGCTAACTCTGAGGACACTGTGCTGTGACGATCTAGAACAGTATTTTAACCATTTGACTGCCAAGAGGGGAACCACTAGTCTTTGAAATTTCATTTAAAATTAAGAATCGTATAATCTAAGCCTAAACACAGCAATTCGATAAGTGGGGGTTTCCCTTTCAACAGTTAAGACGACAACAACAACAACAACAACAACAACAACAACAACAACAACAACAACAACAACAACAACAACAACAACAACAACAACAATCCCCTCACTGATTTTTAAAAAAGAGAGAGAGAAAGACAACAGAATGCATGTCCGCGAGTTTTGGCAATGAAGGGGTTAACTTCCATCTAACTGCAATGTTTTTAGCTACTACTACTATGATTCATTTCGGATTTTCTCTACGTCATTAACACTTTCAGAATGACTAGTTCGAATAGATAGATATGATACCGATTAAGAAAACACTGCCTCTGTTCTTTTGGCACTTGTTTTCATGTCAATAAAGAAAATATCTCAAATTGATGAGGTAAGACAAAATACGATAGACAAGATAAGATAAGATAGATAAACTTCATTTGTCCTCCAAAGAAAATTCCATTCATAGCTGACGAAACAGAGTGTCAAATCTATACTATAAATCTGCAACAAAACTCATAAAAGGCTTATGGACTTGAAAACTACAGAATGCATCTATCTGAAATTTCGCACACAACACTGTTGCATAAAGATCTGTGTTTGAACTGACATAAAGCCGAAAAAAAAGCTTACTATGTTTGACGTTATTCTAAATAAGCGATAATAATTGAATAGTAAACTCGCGAGAGTGTTTGATCCGAATTGTACGTTCGTTAGAATGACGCGTTCAAAACACCAAACACGTTTCTTTGAGTAACATTCAGTTTAATCATCCAAAATACCAATATCGAGATGCGCACGCTTGCCAAGTACTTTAAAGTCGCAGGGAAGTGTCGGTTTGACCTTTATTTTGAAAAATCTCTCACGAAAGCCGTGGGTTCTTCTCTAGTAATATGATACGTAAGGAGCACTCATACTTACATGCGGACAAAAATATCATGAACAATAGTAATAGAACAATCCAGACTCAAATAAAATAACATCAAATAAAACTTAGAATCAATAATAGAGAAGAAACCAGATAAATTCCAGAATAAACTGTACAGTAAAATAAAACATAACTAATTGTTGCTTGATATGCGCCTGTAGTTATCACAGCGAAGGTAATGCCACAATAAATAAAATAAAATAAGACAAAAATAAAATGAATAAAATAAAACTCAGTATCACCAGAAGAGACGAATCCGGAAGAAACAAAAGCACACTAACTCGCGGAAACGATCGATGTCACAATCTAATCTTACTGCACTAATACTTTACAAACAAGGAGGATTTGTGTTGTTATCTCATTGCACTACTAATTTTTTCAAACAAGGAAGATCTGTGTCACAATATCATTGCACTAATATTTTCAAACAAGGAAGATCTGTGTTATTATCTCACTACACTAATATTTTCACACAATGAGGATGATATGGATCAATGAAGAATATATAGACCACCATCTTCAAACACTTTTCCTATTTCATCAACAAAGACATATTATGCGCACAGTCTTATAATCCTAAACAAACGAGCGCAATTTTAACTGGGTCACAACAATTATTATCTGTTTTCAATTTTGCCTGTTTGCACATCTTTCATTCAGGGTTAAATGCGCCAAATGATCATTCTATAATATCCAGTTCCATCTGCAGGAAAACAAACCACAAAACGATGCCATAAATCCGAGGGTCAAACCGAAAGAAGATCGAAACGAGACCACAAAAGTAACAAAATAATGTCCCGGAAACAGGTCGGTGTGGTTAGTGTCTCCTCCTGCTGTTAGCCAGAGCATGCGCCTGTTGTCGCTAGATCTGTCTGTCTGATGATCCACAGGCACAGACAGATAGACAGACAAGACAGACAATCGCGGGGAATGTGACCCACAATTTGTCTCCTTCCCTGAGTGAAGAATGCGACCTCCTCTCTTATTCAGTCATGGCTCAATCCTGACGTCGTCTTGTCGACAACTATTTTGACCGCCGGACACAGAGGCGGAGATAGCAGGTGGGTGTTATAAGCCAACCCCACGGGGGGAAAAATGTGAGATAAAAAGATGGCGGGGAGGATAAAAAGGAAGATTTAGGAATAAGGAGAGAGGTGGGGGCGGAAGGATGACTGGGGGAGGGAGAGGTGAGGGGCGAGTGGTTGTATAGTCAGGGCGAAAACAAGAATCTAGAAATGCGTGGAAGTTCTGACATTTAGCATTGGAAGGACAGAAATAAAACGAGAGTTTGAGACTGAATATGGCAAAGGAATTAATGAACTGGCGAGAAGAGACATATGAGGGCATGTAGAAATCAAGTAACTGCGTAGCTGTGAGAGAGAAAGACGGGGAGATAGATAGGAGAAAATAGAGAGAGAGAAACAGAAAAGAGACAAGAGACGCGACAGCGAGAAGAGAGAGAGAGAGGGAAAGAGAGAGAGAGAGACAAACAGAGACAGGATAGTGAAAGAGATAAATAAGACAGAGAGACAGGCAGACACCAAGATGAGACAGAAAGAGAAAGAGAGAGAGAGAGAGATACCACAGATACAGTCAAAGAAAGAGAGACAGGGAGAGAGGTGAGACAGAGAAAGAGACAAAGAGAGAGAGAGAGACAAAGAGAAGCAGAAGGAAGGAAAGAAGAGAACAAGAACGGATGAATAAGAAACAAAATGAGAGAAAATACTCCAATTAAATTGACTGATAACTTGACATAGAAGTCAAATCCATTCTCATCACGTAGACGTATCACTCAATCATCGGAAATTCTACTGAGGTAATGACAGTGAACCTCGACCGGAAATTCCAAAGTAGTCCCGACATTCCACAGGGATATGTGGGTCACAATGCTTTGTGAATTATGCACTACGGACCACGGGAACAGACACGCGCTATTGCTTCTCTTTTACTTCCGCCTGAACAAAGGTGACCATCACGTGATTAAGAAATGTCCTTCTCCTGGTCATCACTGAAATACAAAACTAACATCCATAAATCATAATAGTAATAATAATGTATTATAATGTGATGATAATAACACAAATATCAGTTATATTAACTGGTTATATTAACCACGAACAAACAAAAACACCAGATCAACTGTAATTTACAAAGATATGCATGTTTTGTGTATAGACATTCTTGACAGTACCGACCATAATTCTTCACGGTATCACAAAAAAAAAAAAAAGCAAACATTTACAAGATCATGCTTATATTGAAAGAAAAACACCCTATAATATTACTAAATTGCAGGGTTTATTCTTTGTATTCCCATTTCAGGGGTATTTAATTTATCCCACCTGATGATGACCCACTCTGAGGATCCGCCCCTGTCCGTGAATATGACAAAAGCCAGATATTAAGCTTCACTGACTGCCCACCGTCCCCTGCCCAGTGTCCCCATGCCTGAAGAAAAACTCCATCCATGGCAGTAAAAAAAAGAGGGGGGTGGGCGGGATTGGGGGGTGGGGGTAGGAGGGAAAAAGAGCGAAGTAAAAATAAGGAGGGAAGAAGGAAAAGTCGGGGAATGGAGGGGGGGGGGGGGGGGGGGGGGGGGAGAAAGAAAAAAAAAGTGAACCTCCCTGATACCTCTCAAGAGCTC
>JBCEWB010140437.1:14452-26604 GCA_039654565.1 Peronia peronii | reverse complement strand
ATCTATCTATCTATCTATCTATCTATCTATCTATCTATCTATCTATCTATCTATCTATCTATCTATCTATCTATTCCGTAGTCGTGTGGACCGCTGGGGCGCCACAGGTGATCTGGCAACTAGCATCCTCCAATCCTCTCGGTTTTCTGACCTCTTGATTGTATCGCTCAACCTCAAGCCCATCCATTCTGGGATGTTGTCCACCCATCTCTTCCTCTGCCTGCCTCTCCTTCTCCCTCCTGGCAAGCCTTCATACCAGTTGAGTTTGCGTCTCTTGACCAAGGTCGAATGGTCTTCATACCGATCATACCTATTATTAAAACACACACAAAAAATGTCCCAACTTGAGCTCATCGTTTGTCTTTTACATTGGAGTAAATGAATGACGTTGTTGTTTGTGCCTTCATATAAGGTCTTAGGTGTAACACACATAATAATAACGGCAAAGACTAGTGTAGGGGCAGGAGATGGAGGAATTCGGGACAAACAAGCTTTTGTGGTTTTATGTTTTTGTCATTCTCTCCATTCCTATATTATGACTTCATTATTATAATTAACCTTATAAAATAAACCAGTTTTTCTCTTTAGCTCACCCGAATCCTATCCAAACAAGCATAATAAACTCAGTTCTAATCGATCAGTACACTCAAAATGGATTACAAATGCCTAGAATATCTATTAAAGTGGTTGTTGATCAATCCATTCTGTGGCCATTGACTCTGATAATAGCGTTTCACATTTATATACCATGGCGATCGGCAATGCGATAGCAAAAATTAATAGTGAAATCATTCCATGACTAAATCAACCTCCGCATTTGCTCACGATTTTCAAGTTCAGTTTTCGTCTCGTGAGTGCAGCAAAACTAATTTTCTATCAGCTCTGGTTTCAAAGAGCTGAGCTGCTCAAAAAAAGGTGAGGGCGAGGAAATATGAATATTGCATGCATTACGTTTAATGCCATGAATTTCAGATGATCAAATAACTATCATTTCAATAGCTTCCAATGATAGAAATGAAGAAATAGCTCTTGATTTTTTGCATGTTGCATGGCCTACCTTGATGTTCAACATTTCATTTAATGACCTAGAATTATTATTATTAGTATTAATATTATTATTGTTATTATTATTATTATTATTATCTTATTAGACTAGCTTTATTCGACATTTACCAGTGTATTTCTACTTTTTTGATCTAATTCAATCACTTTCCTATGATCATTTCTTAACCTCAGAGATATCAAAGTGCCAATCTGATCAAAGATTCGTTCATAATATTTTGGCTTTGATTTACTCAGCAAATAACATAATAATAAACTGTAGCGTGAAAATATCCGTCTTGGTTATGTATTGCTCGTGGCCCTAAACTGTCCTTTTTTTATGATGGTTTAATGTCGATATGGATACTATTTTTACTGACACCTCGAGAGTAAATTTAATTACGAAATAAATACACGTTTCCGTTCACGTTCAGGATCATACTGAACCCATATATGTATCATAGCTTTCCGCTTGAACATTCACTACACAATGAGCTATTTTGCTCATATTTGCTCACGGCTCCAGGATCTGATCCAGGAGAATTTTATTATACATGCCATCTTTATCAGCTACCAATGTATTTTAATATCAGAGTATTTAATTCTATTCTAGACCTCGGGAATTTAGATTCTGCCAAGAAAACTGTTTGGGTAAAATATTTTATTTCGTTACGTTATGTTTGGAAAATCATTCCCAACATATAAACCAGAGATGCGTGACATGGGTTTCTGTTACCAGTCGACCTCTAAGCTACTAAGTGTAAAAAAAAAAAAAAAAAGCTTTTTGTTGACGACCTGTTCAAAATATTTTTAATTTGTCTAGTTATCTTTATAATAACCAGCCAATAATAACATTGTATCAGTCAAAATGCAAGTGTTTGCTCAGAAATACATTACGGACATGTCTAATAAATTGTTGTTTTATGTGTATTTTATTTCCGAGTTTGAAAAATAAAGGCAACATTAGTGTCTTTCAGAATACTTAGAGAAAGATAGATTGGAAGTCTGAAAAACTACAGTTCAAAAATAGACTATAATCGTTGCGACTTCATCGGTGTTTATTGAATTTCTGCTCGAACATTGCATGATTAAAAATTTCTTTAACAGTTAATACAAAATGGAAGGCTTTTTATGGAGCACAGATGATCATCACTGGCCCACTTTTCCAAAGACGTAAGAAGGAGAGGCAGACAGAAAAAGAGATGGGAAGACAACATAACGGAATGGACTTGCTTAAAGTTGGGTGAAGCCCTTCGAAAGGCCGAAAATAGAGAAGGATGGAGAAAAGTGGTTGCCCAATCATCCTTGGTGCCCCAACTGTCATGTAGACTAAGGGATAAGCGAATGCATATTTGTAGATCTTATTAGATACTCCATGCGTTTTCAGTCTTTAATCAATGGTCGAATTTTGCTAGAACTAAGAGGAAAAAAAAAAAGGTGTGGGGGAAGGGGAGGAAGAGCAATGTATGAGACAAGAGTAAATGGATTCACAGCGGGCGAGCTTTGACTTTGGTTCTAGGTTTCTGTCCCTCTCGGCTCTGCCTCTGGTGGCTGTGCCATATCGGGCGAGTCAAACCTTGAAGACTGTAGATAAGCTCATGAGAACCTTGCATAATATGAGTGAAAATCCTTATTAAGTGTGTAAAATATGGGATAAAACATAAAAATACTCTTCGCTGAGTTTTTTTATATATAATAAAATAATAAATGTTAGCGCAGAACAAAACAATATTGCAGAAACATTGAGAATACTGCATTGCCTCAAATGTACACGTCAAATGCATGTATACCAAAGAGCGGATGATAGTTACGATATTCATGCTCTCCCATATTTGTAAAATACTTTATTTCCAGAACAATAAATATTCTTCACCTTCCTATCCTACGTGAGATCAATTGATGATTTAAATTTCTAATCCCCCTCTTCTCAACGTTCGGTTTAAATGCCGGCATATTTTTTTCTCTTTTCATGGATTGTCGTACAGGTAGAAAGTATCAATTATTAACCCGAAGAAATTAGTTGATGAATGTCTGCAATGCCACAGCTGCAGCTGATGATGATAATAATGTTAATTCTAAAACCTAAATTGCTGTCTACAGGTTATAATTTAGTTATATTAGTAGTCTAGAATCTCTCCCCTAGTTCATTCTCATAATCATCATTGCCATATTATTAATTACTATCGTCCACACTTTTTTTTTTATATCTTAAGGCATGTGATTGTCATTATCCTCATGTAAATTTCTACACGAAAAATCTTACTTACTTAAAACATTCACTCTCATAGAAATCTCTGCGTCTCCAAGAGCCCTCAGACTTCCTTTGTGGTTAATTTTGCTGTTAATTTTAATTGTTTACGTCTTTCAACCACCTGGAGGCGGTTATCTCGTTGTTCCCACAGCATCGGATACTGCCCTTAAATCTGTACAATCGTGTGGAGGAATATACACTTGTGTCTTGCGCAATTTTTACGGTCACCGTATCGCCTGCAGGGAATTTTGGGTACATTCCCCAACATTATTACCTATTCAGTTCAGTGGGGGTCAAATGACGTGGTGGACTAAGACCTCGTGAATATTTGATAAGATGGCTCTAAACTCTTGCCATGGCGAGCACTATCACCAGGATCAATACTAAGTACAGCGTCCGTGAAGCTGGCGGCTTTCTAGGACTGGATAGTGTTGAAATACCAGAGTCCGAGTCTTATAGGTGTTTACGGTGTCAAATTTCTGCGATAGAAGTCACAGAGAACAGGAATTGGGCTGAATTCATCATGTTAATATCACTGTACACATCTGATGGAAAAACAAACCATTGAAAAAGAAAAAAAAAAAAAAAGAAAGAAAGAAAAGAAACACAAAAAACAAATAATATATATGAAGGTTGACTATATACATTATAAAAATAACATTCATTTGGTGAATCATCTGAAGACCCAATCCCAAAGAATATTTTAAACAGGGCGTTAAATGAAAGCATTTTCTGTGCTTATTTATTTTTACATGCATCTGTTGTTTATATGCTCATGATTATTTTTCAGACATAACTGTACACATTTTATTATGATTGCCAATAATTGAAAGTGCAAAAGGGGTGGCTAGAAGTGACATGAATATCTGCAGATTATGTATTGATGGCCGAATTTTTTTTATCCGATTTTTAAAAATTGTATTTTATATTCTTCTTCTTCTTTTCTTCTTCTTCTTCTTCTTCTTCTCATTATTATTTGCAAGATTTTGTTTTCATTTGTAAATTACGAAGACTAAAAAAAAAAAAGGTATTAATTACACTTTTTAATATGCTCAGAGAGACAATCTTTCTTTACATAGTGCAAACAGTAGAAGCCAATTAACAACAACAACAACAACAAAATCCAAAGAGCATCAGACATACCACTTTCAACAACAACAACAACAACAACAACAACAACAACAACAACAACAACAACAACAACAACAACAACAGCAACAACAACAAAATGTTTGAAACAACAACAATAAAAGACAAAAACTCAAATCATGAAACAAATGCTTAAAAAAAAAAGACCCACTTCAATAAAGAGAATGGCACTAAACAAGCAAAAGAGGTAGAGGATTGATGTATTCCTGTTTAACAGAAGATGACCAAAACACACACACCACATACACACACACACACACACACACACACACACACACCTACTCACAAAATACAACAACAAACAAACGAACAAACAAAAAAAATCCTAATAATTTAACAGCATTGCTGCTCATAGAAGAAAAAAAAAGCCAACAACATAAAACTCTTCCAATTCAAGACTAGACCAGAGCACAAACAATAAATATAATCCCCATTCTCGGCTTAATTAACAGCTCTGATAGTTCTATCTCAGTGTCAATTTTTAGATCTCATTGAAAATTTCCTTAAACCAAAATTAGAAACTTGTGTCTTGGAATTTCAGTGAGATAAGGGCTTGTCAAAAATAGCTCAAATGGTACTATTACATTATTGTGATATAACATCTTTTTTTCTTTTCTTAAGAATATCTAATCTATTCTTTCTCCTGCAATCGCTAACTTTGTATACAAAATTCTGGTTATGTAATAAGTACCACTATTACCAGATTTATTAGGATCTAACATGTCGTTTTTCGGCTCAGACCAACAACCCTGGAGTTCCGAGTAGCCATTGTTGGAATCTTGAGTAATTTGAATGGCATAAAGAGTAGACTCGGTCATTCTCGTGCAGACAGGAACTTTCAGTAAAAAATTAACTCAAATCCGCGTAGTCTTTGCCCTGTAATAATTCAATAATGAGAAGACAATATTGTCCATAAAGACAGACGCAATAGTGTCGACAATTTCAGATGAAATCACTGACATTTGTAAATTTTCTGCACTTCCTGCTCATTGATGCTTTTACATTGTGTTAACAGTATCATTCTGTGGACTTCTGAGATAATTCAGTTCCGATCAATTATTACATAGCACACTGGAACACACCATTTCAAAAGCAAATCGGTCTATCTATTTCCCCTCAGAATCGTGTCCTAAAAGGGCAATGTAAAGCCACCTTCTAATCGAACTGTTTTACTCATAGTAGGGTTACAGCTGCGTGGAATATTATGTAATCCAGTGGCTGTTTTCAAGCTATTTGTCTGCAGAAATTTATTCTGGTGTACATAATACAATGTAAAGAAGTCCACAAAATTTGTAAACATTTATTGCTTGTTCTTTTTTCTCCTGTCCTCTGTGACCCCCTGTGCATAAACTCCACCATAGCTATTCCATTGACACAACTGACTAAAGCCATAGTTACTACGTCTTTAAATTGCATTTTATTTTAATCCCTTGGCTTTTCAGAATATTTATTGCGATTGAATTCCTGTGACGAGATATAAATTTCTGCCAACTGGACAATAGGCGTGTTTTAAGGCACGACGCCTTTGTCCGACTGCTATAGATTAGTGATTAAGTCAGTAAACCGAGTGCCAAAACTCTCGCCGGCTGTTGATCGTGGTCTCTGTAAATGTCAGAAATTACGTGTACTGTCAGGCACTAGGGATAAAGGAAGGGCTTGGAGTCAGCGTAAATTTAGTTGAGTTGATAAGGTATTTGAATCTCAATTTTCCGAAGCCGGTAGTCCTAACCAAGAAAATCGATTGAAAGATACGGAGGAATGGGAGGAGGCTTTTCTTGTGTAAATAAGTTCAAAGCGGATATAGGGTCTCCTAGTCAAAGGGGTCTGACATCTAACCTTCTCCAATATCTAAAAATAGGAAAGTCTTTGCCCACCTTACGTGTTAAAGATAAAACAGCCCCTGGCTTGGAGTTTTCGTGGAAAAGGATCCATAAACTATTGCTAGTATCGAATTGAAACTATTAACATGTCTTACATGGTTACATATTCCCTCACAACAATTCAAGAACAATAATGGGTTAACTGTTCACCCGTAAAATAACATCAATTTTGAGGCTATGCCTGGGGCTCACATATCTGTCTCAAGTGCGTTAGAAAACACAGGATTCCACAATGGCGGCAAACATGTCAGAGTTATAGGATGTGGTACGACCATATTAGATATCACTAGATAAATTATTTTTGTCACTAATGTAATGAACTAAGGATAGGTATTATGAAATATCGACCAAAACCCTGCGTATTAAATATTACGCCTCTATTATTTGCCAAGAAGACTAAAAATGTATGATGGTATGGTATAGTGACAGCTAGTAGCCGCAGCTGCCATTACTACATCAAAGTTACTATTTTCAACAAAAAATCACACCCGACTACTGTCAGTACTTTGACCTCTACTAATGCATCTTCCAACCTCACTATAATTATTACCACTACAGTACTATTACTGCCAATTATCACTGCTACGGCCTTGTCATTGCCATCATCATCGTCATATTTTTAAGCTTGTTTATGATCATCGGCAGTGAATTCATATATCATAACCAATCTCACACATGGCCATTCTCATCACTTAAAACAAACAGAGAAAACAATGCCGGGTTCCGAGTCTGTATCGAAAGGGTCGATTTCACCTCATCATTTCTCGTGCAAATCCTTTACTTGCTTGCTCAAGATTCGAACTTGGTGAGTCCGTCCCTACCTGGTATCGGTGGGAACCGTTCTGAGACTCTCTGCACGTGTGTCAGATTTATGAGCAGTGAATGAGCCGAGCCGTGTTGACACAGTGAGCACTGTTATCTTCCGCCTGCCGCGGCCTCAAGTAGCTCAAGTGATTGCACGGCCACCGACGCTTGCTGTTTTTTTTTTTTTTGCATTCTCACTTTCTCTACCACTCTCTTACTAACTTTCGTTTTCTCTCTCTCTTTCTCCCTGTCTGTGATGTCTTATTCCATGTTTCTTTTTCCCGCTCCCCACCCCCCCCTCCCCCCCATCACTCCCCACCCACCCCACCCCGACCTTTTATGTTTCGTTTAGTTTTGATTTTCTTCCTCTAGTCTATTTCTGTCCTTTGCTTTTTATTTCTTAGCTCTTTGTTTCTGTCTCCGCAATCTTACCCTCTTCGCTGGTTCGTTCATTCTTTCTCGCCTTTGGTTTGTTTGTGTATTTTTCCCTTATCCTACTCAAGATAACCAGAACAGTGTCTGACAAAACCACTGTGTTTTAGTCAATGATAATAATTTTTAAAACATGGCCGTGTCTTTCGTCATCTTACATCCAAAAGTTGGATGTCTGTGAACA
Organism: Peronia peronii; assembly: GCA_039654565.1. Lineage (NCBI taxonomy): Eukaryota > Metazoa > Mollusca > Gastropoda > Systellommatophora > Onchidiidae > Peronia > Peronia peronii. The sequence continues at coordinate 18,863 of JBCEWB010140437.1, read as the reverse complement.
ATGAACGATGATTACGCTACATTGACGCTCTGAGAATGCCGGACTGTATAGAGGTGAAGGTGATACATATGATATTTTCTTTAATCGTTTTGTTATTACTGCTTTTTTTTTTTAAGGGAATAATTTTGGAGATGGCATTTTCTATCGCCACATGCAACAACAAAATAATTAGTAGTTTTACTTACACTAGTAAAACAACATTTGTAGAAATAGCAGCAACATTAAATAAGAGCGGGGCTATTGGTTGTAAAAATTGTCACAAACTGAAGACAGTGAACATAGCTCGAAATTCTTATTACAATGATTATCCTTGCTGTCGCTGAGACCATCGCTTGCAATTATGGAGACTAAAGATGAGAATTAATGAATAAGCAGGATCAGGTAAATGAAGGCAAACATCCAGGGCAATCATATTTGCTCTCAATACTTCCTTATGAGGGGGGGGGGGGGTATCGTTTTCTTTCCCACCGTCTCCAAACGGTTAATTCACAGCAACAAACGACTACTGCCGCTTCGTGTAACCAACTTCACAAAGGCGCCTGGCGGTATCGATTTCTCATTAGGACACGGAATCTCCGGGTACCCAATATAAACATTGAAACTTTAAGTAAAGCAAAGATGTGTCAGAGATAACAGATTACGCAAGGGACCAGAACTGTGTCAGATTTAGAAAAGATCTATCATCGATTACCATGCTGTACAAATATTGACTGAAATCATCCCTCTGAATGGACAGAGAAGTGAATTTGATGAAAGACAAGCACAAGAGAAAAATACACTTGTTTGGAACTAAGAAAGCACTGATGCCGACATTTTCCTTCGGCGATCAATTTCCATCATGGGAAAAATGTTGAGTAGGAAAGATTGTCCTGCACCAGAATTCTTGTGCTGATCCAGTTTTGAGAGATATTAAGTCGTAAGATTGATTTCTCAAAGAAGCTGGACGTTCAGTTCTGGAATTTGAATACGGTAATGTATCTGCAACATTACAAGTGGCATGCTCGTACTATAACGATCCGTTGATTTGCAATGGTGCACGAATGTAATTGGATATGTCTGTTTGTGAAGTTTAAATATATTGTAATGTTGCAGTATAATCCAGAACAAGCCAAATATTATTCTATCTTCCATGTGTTTCATCATTGACTTTATCGTATTTGCTATTGAATATTTTATGTTCATTTTGAAAAATGGGCACTGAAAATGCATTCGTTATGTCTGAAGAGAGGGAGAGAGAGAGAGAGAGAGAGAGAGAGAGAAAGAGAGAGAGAGAAGGGGGGGGGAAGATGACACATACGCATTTCTAACTATATTGTATTTCAATTCTGAATAACACCAAGCCAAATTGCAGAGAACTTCAAACCATATACCAATTGTTTTGAAAAGTCTCATTGTTTAAAAAAAGAAGAATGGATTTGTGTTTTTATATTTTTTCTTAAAAGTTCTCTCTTTCCTGAATATAAAAATAGTGCTAAAAGGTGGATTGGATCATCTGACGTGTTTTACTCATGGTCTTTCCATGAATGACTATTATGACCTCCTCTAATAATATCTTGAGTCCCAAATACCAGGAATCGACACTGGCTGACACTATGAGGCAACACTGATTCACGATCACACAAAGTATCAAGAAACTTTCACCTCTTAGGGAGAATGCTCTTTTATTTCTACTGCTTCAGAACACAGTCGTGAACCATATGCCATAGTAAAGGACAAAACACTTGTAGACTTAAGGAAAAAAACAATGGAGGCCACATAGACCCTCAAACCCCGGAAGTGGCTCCATGTGAGCCCGTCTTGGAGATAGAGGTTGCGAAACAAACCTCGAGGAAAGATACGACCAGAAAGCCAGGAAAAGGCAGAAAATGGCACATATTTTCACAGAGAGAGGGCTTGTATATGAGACAAAACTGTTTAGAGGCTGAAAACCGGATAAAAACTTTAACATGTCAATTTTGTCGTTTAAAAAGGTTGGAAAGGCTTTTTTTTTCTTTAACCATATTTTTTGTCACTGTTTTGCTATCTACTTTTTTTTTTTTTTTTAAATGGACTGACTCTAACCAGATTTGGCATACATCATTTTCACAATGAGATATACGTATCTGTGCCCTACTGTAGTTGTAAATTTTGGAGAAAAATAGGGAGAACCAACCAGGTGCCTATTGAAAATGACTAAACTGATCCTGGATAGGATCAAAGCTGAAAGAGCAAACCAGGGACACCATCAGATAGGTTCTAGAATGAAATCCGTGAGGTTAGAGGTAAAGAAATAGAACATCAATCTACCATATGATAGGTTTGGAGCACTTACTCAGAGAACGATAGTAATAACAAACTGGATTCGCTGGGAATCTCCGTGTGGGGATCAGCTCTTCATTCAACATTGTGACTTAATCCATGGAGCGCATCACTTTGTGAACAATTCATACAACATGGGTGGTCAGTGTGCAGCTTATGAGTGTAACAGCAATGTTAAACAGGGCAAAGAGAATAGGTTGGTTAACTTTCGATGCACCTCCATTAATAAGGCAAATCATTTCACAAGGCAATTTTTTGGTACTATATGTGGAGATTCAGAAAGAGTGCATTATCCCAAGATCAAATTGCATGGATGTTTATGATCTGTAACCATTTCCTTGAAAAATAATGCGATTCCTAATGATAATGATGGTTTAAATAACAAATTTATTTCGTTTAATTAAAACTCTGAACAATTTGTTCATGCCACCTAAAAAGGTATTAACTGAAAACATTAAACATTATCATAATATTTAGAAAACAAACTAGTTGGACTGCAAGGGCAAAGAAACAAAAACATTCTCAAACACAATCTACACTTTCATAGTTGCGCAAATGATTCGAAAAACAGAAAGCACATACATACTTACGAGACAAAAATACACTAAAATTAACGAAAGAGATACGAATAATTCAGTCATACTGTTACTGTTAGTGAATTATAATCAATAATATTGTTGTGACTGGAACATCTAAAATAACACCTCGAATTTTGATGCCTCCGGCCATTCTTCCAATTTGTGAACAGATAATAGTTCTGGTCTCTCTCTCTCTCTCTCTCTCTCTCTCGCTCTCTCTCTCTCACTTTGTCTCTCTCTGTTTACAAATTATAACCTTTCTTTAAATTCATTGCTCCTGTTCTTGAAACGAAGGTCATGCCAGCATCTTCATTCTTACTGACTGTGTTCAAATCGTGTCTCAACATATGGCAGAAAACAAAGGATTACTCGCCCCCGTTCACTGTGAGGTCTTAGTAGAGATTTTGTTGACCTTCAGCGTGAGTGGCCCTGGGGCGGACAACGTTTTCTCACTCTCAGGGGTGATAAATGGCTGCTGTCGCTATAGTAATTACTGCCCTTGAATTGCATTGGGGGTTTCTGAGAACGATCATTACTGGGCCGCGTGTGAATGCTGAACTCCTTCAAACGATTGCCGTATTGAATGGACTTGAGTAACACTGTGTGTATTCTATTTGAGGAAGACGGTGCTGAAGATAGCAGTGTAGAACGTGATGCCAGAATTGAACCTTAATTAATTTAAAAATTAAATGATGAATAGCAGATTATGGATCTTTATCTGGTCAAACATTGTATACATCAACGCAGAAATACTTCCAGAGTAGAAAAACTAAAAAAGGGAAATGTTCAGAATACGTATTTATTTCTTCACTTGTTCAACAGCATTGCATGAGATTTTATTTTTTAAAAAATAAACAACAAAATAAAAAGAAAGAAAGACTGAGAGAAGAAAGAAAGAGGGAAGGAGTAAAAGAATAAAAGAAGAAATAAAAGATAGGCAAGGGGGAAAAAAAACCGGCCCTGATTTTTCTAATTTGATTCTGGCTTTTAAGAGCCGTATTTAAACCAGATATAATCAACCGGTAAGGACATTGGTCGCTCTGGCCTGAGACTCAGTTAATAGAAATAAATGACTTTGATATCACCGACATGTCTGTGTCATTGTGAGAACTGACATCTTTGCCCTTTAAAATGGCATTTAAAATTTGATCTTGCAAATATCAGTCACATGTATCCTCGTGATATCTTTTTTGTTTTTGTTTTATCGTATTTTGTACTTAAAACAGATTTTATGAATCTATAGAAGATTGACTTTTAATATTTACCTTGAATATCTTCTCTCTTTATATCGACATACTTTCGCAAAATTACACTGTAGCATATCTATATTATATGGTCACTGAACAGACCTGATGTTTCGGAAATACTCATGAAATTTTAAAATTCTTCATGAGACAAGGTGGTTTTGACTAAACTATCAATAAATAAATCGAGTCATCAAAGTCAGTGGTAGGAGGCGACTGCTATTGTTCCCCTCTCTCGCCTCTCTCTCTCTCTCTGTCTCTCTGTCTCTCTCTCTCTCTCTCTCTCTGTGT
>JBCEWB010140437.1:0-14442 GCA_039654565.1 Peronia peronii | reverse complement strand
CATACATACATACATACATACATACATACATATATATACATATATATATATATATATACATATATATATATATACATATATATATATATATATACACACACACATATATATATATATATATATATATATATCAATCCCTTGCGACTACCCACGTCTTCTTTTCTTTATTTTCACCATGTAGTTCATTATTACACATTTACACAAACATTCGCAGACATACAAACAGAAACACATATATGATCAAACTTCTTTCATTCTCCTTATGTACCTGGTCTATTTCTTATCTGGGCGAAGAATTGGTGAGACTCTGTTAATACCAGCAAATATTTTATCTCAAATCCTTGCAGTCGGAGGAAACAAGACATTTCAGTGGGTATAGATAGCGATGTTGAAAGTCTCTTAAAACGAAACAGACCTAGGAAGTGATACCTTTCATTTATTTTTGTTTTTGTCTCTCCATCCAACAGGGCAACTTCTTCTCCGGACTGGACGATGGTTTCTTGGCCCGGGCTGAGGCCATGGGGGTCATGGACATCTCCAAACCTTCCGGAGGGCATCAGCTGATGAAGCCAGAGGGTCTCTACGGCCACACTCCCGACTTCACAGGACACAACGGCGGCCCGCCCAGACATCAGATGCCTATGCACCCACATCCACACCATCACCCACACACCCATGCTCACCACGGCTTCGGACCCGCAGAGTCCATGTTTGATCAGCTTACCGGTTCCCCTACTGGACCCCCAGGAATGCCCTTGGGTCCTGTAGCCACAATGGCAGATCACCATAACAACGTCATGGCGTCCGGCGCGCCCACTCACCCCCAGCACCCTCAGATGTATCCACCTATGTACTCTCACACTTCATCCGTGGTCAACACCCATCCTGGGCTCCCCCCTCACCCGGGCAACATGCATCACCAAGGCGTGCACGAGTCGGACTGTGATCCCCGAGAGCTGGAGATGTTCGCCGAAAGGTTCAAGCAGAGGCGTATCAAGCTGGGGGTCACCCAGGCCGATGTCGGGGCCGCGCTAGCCAACCTCAAAATCCCAGGCGTGGGTTGCCTATCGCAGAGTACCATATGTCGGTTCGAATCTCTCACTCTGAGTCACAACAATATGATAGCCCTCAAACCCATTCTCCAGACCTGGCTGGAGGACGCGGAAAAACAAGCCCGTGAGAGAAAAGCCGAGTTAGAAAACGGACTTAACGGTGACAAGAAAAGAAAGAGAACATCCATCGCGGCGCCGGAGAAGAGATCGCTAGAGGCTTATTTCGCTGTCCAGCCCCGACCCTCTGGGGAAAAGATCGCCCAGATAGCCGAGAAGCTGGACTTGAAAAAGAATGTAGTACGCGTGTGGTTCTGTAACCAGAGACAAAAACAGAAGCGGATGAAATTCTCAGCTATCGCTGCTGGCATGGGCATGGGTCACCATTGACAATGAGACACTGACTTTGGTAAATTTCTTTCTGGAGATCTTCAAAGTCAAAGGTCAATTTTATTCTAGTCATTTGTTACACAATTGGTGATGATAACACAGAGACGCTTTCAGTGTTGTATGGATAGACGAAACCCTTTTTCAGATATCTCTATCATATAAACACATTTTGGGACATGTGTTTCATGTTTAATATACGAAAGATCTCACTTATGCCGAACAAGACCAAATGTTTGACATTCTAATTGATCCAGTGAAGAAATGGTACCTTTGTCAAATACCACAAACTTAACTCAGAAAACACATTCACAATATTGATACTAAATCATTTGATATCCTCGAAATTGCTTTGTCAGACCAGATTGAATCCAAATAAGACGCTCTAACCTTAATTTACAGTAGCTGTTGATCTATTTCAATGGCACAAGACACAAAATCATGCTGGATAAATTTGAAATGTCAGATCAGTGACAAACGAAGGCGATTATAATTATGTTCTCTCCATCCAGAAACACAGTTCTCAACCTCCTAAAGTTGAGTGTCGAAATTATATGCTTGTCCTTTGACAAAAAGTTTTATAATAGCATGAAAATCCACGCTGAGGTAATAGTCATGAGTTGGACTAGCAGTACTTGCTAATGATCTCACTAATTCGAGTCTGACAACAGGTCTGTTATAGTTTGTATATAGCTGGCTATTGCTTAACAAAATGACAAGTGATGTCGTGTTGATAGGAATCTCTGAGACAATTTCTTTCTTCACTGAGAGGGACAGAACGGGCTCAGAAAAGTAAATCTAAACCAGAAGCCACTGGATGTAAGAACTGAAGGAAGCTCTAGGTCAGCTAAGGCTTAGTCAGACCCTCAGACATTCTTGATCATTTTAGGAGTAAAAGAATGTACATGTAGAACTATATGCATTTTTTCCTTTCAAAAATAAGCTAATATTGCTGCACTTCAAAGCCCGGTCACTTCTGCTAATTCCAGCTGACAATGCGATGTAAGGCGCCATTTGTATATGCAGGGGGAGTAAATTCTCTCTCTCTTTTCTTCGCCCCTCACTCTTTTTTTACTTCCAAGCTTATATTTTCTCTCGCCATGTACTTACTGCCTGTGGCGTGAAGCCTGCATACGAAATTGCTGACTGAAAACTCTCTGAATGGCTTACTAACTTCGTGCAATATGCTGTGATTTTTTTTTTCAGTCTTTTATTAAAACCTCATTATATTTGTAAATTTCTTTTTTTTTTTCATTCCCCATATATCTCATGAGTGTCATGTTTTTGCAAAAATTCAGATTCTTATAATTTTATTCCCAAGATTGCCATATTCATTGTATATTATTCACGACACCAGGCGTACAAAAGACTCGACATCTTTCCAACACCATCTTATATCAAACTGTAAATTGAATTGACACTGACGTTTATATGAAACAAAGCTTAAGATATTTTTTATTCACTACAATAAATATTAGGAAGGGAAAATTTGAAAACGAGGAAAGCAATATAAATAGTAGGAAGTCTAACTGATTTAAATACTCTTTGACAGAACTGGGCACCAAGTTTCAAGAAAGGCTGAGATTCCATTTAGTCACATTTATCCAAATCCTGTAAAGTACGTGGAAAGATCCTACATCAAAGCATCAAAAAAAAAGTCGAACAGTAAAGATCTGGTACTTCGTGATGAAAAATGGAAATGAGATAAGACAAAAATCAGAGACAGAAAAGATCTTCTTGTTTTTTTTTTCAACAAAAATGAATTCTATACTCATCGGACGGCCGAGGTTTCTTCAAGTTCGTACTCACTGGGTCTTTTTGCTTGCTATCCTGGTCCATCATCGAGGGCATTATAATTAAGATTGGTGTTATGTTTAGACCTCTGAAAATGACAAGAATGACATAATAGTATTCACAAAGCATTCAGCTTTCTGCATGAAGGAACTCGTCGCTAACTGCCCATATCTTAGAATGCAAATTGTTTTTCTATCATGTCCATGTTTTTTTTTTTTTTTTTTTAAACATTTTCTTTGATTTCTTTATAAATATAAATGTACATTAAATGTGTATTGATCGAATTTACAATATATTTGTACATACTTTTTGACTGAGTTGATATCAGCCTTGCTGGATCGACTTCAGCAACCCTGCGGCACACTATTACTTATTGTACAACTGGACACTTAATTGGATGTAAACTCTTTACCTACCACAAAGTCTCTATAATTCAATATTTTGCTTTTACAATTTTTACTATCAGTTACTTAGATTTACACAATTTCAAATTTACAGAGGCTCACATTCAACTGAATTATCCATAAAAGTTATTTGTACATAATTGTTAGTATGTGGTTATATCTTGATATTATAGCTTATTTTCTGGTGTATTTTGTACGATTCCATGGACCGTCTCTGGCCACACGCCCTCAGTTCTAGTCTCGTTTTTAATGTCATGTTCTGAATCATTCTGTTTTCAGTTCGTTCATGGCTGTTTCTTGTTTACTTTCTGTATCGGCAGCCAGATACAACGACTTTGACCTAAATACTGATCTCGATACCTAGATAAGCGTACCTAGTCCCCATCCGTTTGTGCATTTATTTGCAAGAGTAGGAATTTAAATAGGCAGAAGGTGGTTGTTTAAATAAGATTTGATTTCTAAATATATCACAGCAACTCTAGACCATAGCACAACTAACGTTTATTTCAGTAAGTCCTGTATATAATAAAGAAATATTAAAATGGAGTTCTATATACAGAACGTAAAAAAAAAAAAAGAAAAAATACAACAAATCAACAACATCAACAATAACAAAAACACGGTATCACCGAGAAAGTTATGAGAATATGCGGGAGCTGTGCAGCCATTCCGATTGGACCTAACCTTTGACATCCATAGGAACTATACTGAAAATCAGCAAAATAAATAGATGAATATAAATACTGATGACTCACAAAATTATGAGCAATGATAATAGCAACAATAATAATAACAAATGTTAAAGAATGAATGAATGAAAAATGAATAAACAGATAATAAATAGGCTTAAGTAAACAAAACTAAATAAACAAACAAATAAACAAACAAAACACACTTCTAGAGCTAAACAGTTAAAGTTCCAACAACTCGTAAACAGTTGAAGTGTTTTGCTAGGTGAGATTTACGCTTGTGTGCACTTATGTCCAGTCCACATTACCATTGGTGATATTCAAATATCGGACAATTTTCAGTGTAATGTAGGCACATGGATCAAACATCCTCCCTCCCCCCCCCCCTCCCCCCAACATTTTCACTATCATTCCTGTCCGTTGCTACTTGTCAAGTTAAGTAATTGCTTTAGTGTATTGGTGAGGTATATCGAGATAAGTCACGTGGCCAAAAAAACTGTCGTTCATACACTGATTTATGTACATGCTCTGTGCAAGACAGGCAGTTCCTGGCAAATAATGAGCTTTCAGACTTGTCCACATCATGTAGGCAAACCCATATGTGAGCAATGGTCCCTCATCGGTTATGTGACCGATCTTGAAATACCTCATTTATTGTTGTAGTTATGCTCATAGAATAAACCATCTCACCGAGTTGTCATTCTACTGTGGCAGGTATTGTTTTACACCAACTACATGTATAGCCAACTTAAACCGGATAAAACATAGTGTTGTCGTATCCTTCAAAGAAGAAATCACGCTTTATTACTTTGACCACCATCTTAAACTTTTTCTTATAAAACCATTACCATCATTGTTCTCATCACCCTGACTGACTCTGTTATTCCATAGGAATGTCTTACACTTTAACGACGGATTTTCTACCAGTAACTAAAATACGGGGATGCTCATAAGTAACTCTACACCTTGTAATGTTAACTGTAGAAAATAAAACTGATGAATGCATTTCATTTCTTACACAATTACACAGTGTTATTGATCGAGAATGTAAGCATTCAATTCAGTGAATTCAACTGTGTTAACTAAGTTGGCTATCTGAATACAACTATATATCAGCTTGTTTCAGTGTCCTTTCTTTTAGTCTCAGCTAATTGTCGAGTAAATACCAGTGTAAGCTTTCTTATGGACATCCTTGTATTGATATGCTAAAAGAAACAAACTGAAGACTATTAGATCAAGAGCTCGATATGTTAAACATTGAATAAAGCGATGGTACTGGCAGACATTCCCCCTTTCTCCATCTCTCCCCCCCCCCTTCCCCCGTCCAACATTTTAATCAGCATTCCTGGCCGTTGCTGTCTGTCAAATTTGACACCTTCTTTGGACATCTCTGTCTTGAAAGACTGACTTTGTCATCTTCTTCTTCATCATCATGTGTTGTTCTCTGGCTACTTGAACAACATTGTCATTTTTTTGTCGTCAGTTTTTTTTTCCAACACTAACATATATATTCTTGTTCAGGCTACATGTATTTAGCTGTTTTTATTATTTTTGTTATATAAATCACACCCAAGACCTCATACAAATATCCATGATCTTCATATATATATATAAATATTTCTTTCTTTCTTTCTTTTTGTCTTTCTTTTTTTATCCCCTCTCTCTCTCTGTCTTTCTGTGTCCTCACTTCTGTTCACTTTTCATCCTTGATTTCCTCGCTTATTACATATTTATTTTTGATGTCCCTGTTTTTTGGCTGTTTATTGAGCACATTTGACATGATGTGACATTTTTCCGACATTTTATTGGTCACTACGCTATAATTCACATGCATGTGTAATAGGATTCGTTTTGGACATTTTACATGTAATGTACTATATTGTTCTTTCGCCCATATATATCTGGCACTTGTGAAATATTGAATGTCACTGAATTAATTAATATTTGATGGTCTTGTACAATTTTGATTTATGCTGCTTGATCAATTTTAATACGAGATGCTATGTTATATATACAGTGGACTGGAATGGAGGAGAAAGAGAGAGAGAAAGAGAGTGAAAGAATGAAAGAGAGAAAGAAAAAAGAGCAAGAAAGAAAGAAAGAGAGGAAGAAAAGAAAGATGGAAAGATAGAAAGAAAGAAAGATAGATAGAAAGATAGAAAGAAAGATAGAAAGAAAGAAAAAAAGAAAAGAAGCTGAGACAACGAAGCTGCACAAAAGGAGCATCAACACATGAATGATTGCAAAGAAAGAATTAGAGGAAGAACAAAGAAAACAGTAGATATGAGAGAGAGAGAAAAAAAGAGTGTAATCAAAAGACTCAGACAGAGATATGAATAACGCTTATATTTTGAAAGGCATGCACAATGACATATCTACACAATAAATCTGCAACAACGCCCATAAAAAGCTTATGGACTGGGAAACTACTGAACGTATCCATATGAAATTTGACACACAACATTGTTGCATAAAGATCTGTGTTTCTACTTATGTGAAGTCGATAAAAGCTTACAATGTTTGACAATATTCTAAAAAGGCGATAATAATTGAATAGTAAACTCGCGAGAGGGTTTCGTCCGAATTGTACGTTCGATGGAATGAGTAACATTCAGTTTAATCACCCAAAATACCAACATCGAGGTGCGCACCTTTGCCATTAACTTTAAGTCCCAGGGCGGTCGCGATTTGACCTATATCTAAAAAATCTCCAACGAAGGCCATGGGTTCTCTTCTAGTATTTAAAAAATCTCCCACGAAGCCGTGGGTTCTCTCCTCGTCAGTACTATAAATCTGCAACAAAATCCATAAAAGACGTTTGGACTCGAAAACTGCTGAATGCATTCGTCTGAAATCTGGCACACAGAATTGTTCCATTGATATCTGTGTTTCTATTACATAAACATAAAAAAAAAGCTTTCTGTGTTTGATGTTATTCTATAAAGGCGGAAGTAATTGAATAGTAAATTCGCGAGGATATTTGATCCGAATTGTACGTTCGATTGAGTGACACATTATTTTATTGTTCTTCCGCTTCCACTCGCAGGGCGTCTAAAACAATAAACGTTTTCTTTGAATAACGTTCAGTTTAATCATCCAAAATACCAAGTATCGGTGGTGCCCATGCTTGCCATACACTGTGAGTCGCATGGCAGTATCTGTTTGAACTATATATCTTTTTTTATAAAGAATCTCCTCCTACGAAGGCCGTGGGTTCTCTAATAGTATGTGTAGATATCCTTATCAGACAAGGGCCTAACAGTACAAGGACAGACAAAAACTAAATTAAGGCGCAGCCATCTGGTGACAGCCGGACCGGTCCATTCGTTGGCACTGTCAAGCCACTCTTGGGTGGTCTGCCTCTTCTGTATTTTTGCCTTCCACTGTGTTCGGGAAAAATGATTTAAGACAAGAAAAGAAAGGAATAATTACAAAAAGACTGTAAGAAATGCTCAGGGAATGAATCAGATTGCTAATTCTGCAAGTGGCGAGAATTCTACACCGCATTCCGTCTTTGGCTTTGCTGTTACTGTCTGGCGAGCACCCATTGAATGGCATTCTTTCATTCCATTGTTGTTTTTAGTATTTTTATTCTTTCGTTTCATTTTAGATATGTCTTATATTTTACATGATTATTTTTATCTATTATTTGAATGTCATTCTATTCCACATGTCTGAAAATAAAATATTACTTGAAAAAAAAAAAAAAGCTGGAAGTTTCCCTTATTATAAACATAAGAACATTAATATATATGTATATGTACATGTGTATACATACGCGTATATGCACTGACACACGTATGCGTGCGATCACGTAAACCTCTGGTTTGATAGATTCTTTCACTAACGACAGAGTTGTGTCTACAGCTGCATCTTAACCCTTAAATTATCGATAGAATGTGCTTTGGGTGGAGAAGGGGGGAGGGGGATCAGAATTTTTTATAATGACACAGTAGATTTCTGTTTAAGAAATAACTATTTATGAAGAAGCAGACATAATGTGGAGACTTATTATTAAACTATGCATTTTTCGGAGACGAAATCTAGTGCAAAAAAGGTGATGAGCGAGTCTTTGACTATATCAGTCTCTTGGCATATGGAGAGTTGACCTCCCCTCTGTCCTAGAAGATCTTGAAATCTCCAGCCCTCTTGGTCTTGTCAACGAATACAATTCTGTGTAATGGTCCAGTTTTAGCTCACAGATCCTGCTTCCTCAACCGCAAGGGCATCACCCTTATTACCGAAATCTCTTTTTTTTTCTCCCGTGATCTTTTTTCTTTCTTCTTTCTTTCTTTCTTTCTTTCTATTTTCTTTCTGTCTTTCTTCCCTTCTTCCTTCCTGTTTTATCTCTCTCTCTCTCTCTCTTGCTCTCTCTTTGTTTCTTCTTTTCTTTCTTAATTTCTTCACTCGTTATTTAGATTTTTTTATGTCTCTGTTTTAGGCTGTTTGTTGAGTACATCTGACATGAGATCATATTTTGGGACAATGTTTATTGGTCACTACGCTCTAATTCACATACATGTGTAATAGGACTCATGTCAGATACTTTACATGAAATGTATCTTGTTCTCTAACCCATAAAATTATTTGACACTTGTCAAATATTGAATGTGATGATGTCACTGGTGAACTTCAAACTCTCTCTCATGAACCAGGAATAGCTGTAACATGTTATATACACAAACTGAATTCACTGATACCATCACTGATGTTTTGTAGCCACGGCTGTAATGACTGGCCTGAACACTCAAAGTACAATAAAACAGCAGTAACAATAAGACAATAACAAACAACAAGAACATTACTATCGTATCTACTATTAACCTTCAGTACAACAGGGGTATGGTGAAATAATTTGCTTCCTCGAATTTGAATAAAAAACAATCACCTCACTTTCTTGGCATTGAAACTGAACCCCAGTGTTTTAAATGTTCAGCTTGTAACTACATGTACATGTTTAAAGAGAAGGCAGTCCCTTGGAGTTAAAACATTGTCTTGTTGCCCTTCTGTCTCAGATACATTTATTGATTGTAGAATATCCTACTTTATTAGGTTTCTCATCGGCACTACAACCATTGCCATCCTCCTCCACTTCCCTGTCTCCCGTCAGTTGCAGTATTCAGTGACACGAAACGGAAGTCGGCAGTGCGGACCAGCAATGAATTTGTTTCCAGCCTAAGAGAGCAGATGTCCCTGGAAGAGGGGTGTGGCCAGGGCGATGGAAAGTGACAGTTAATTGTCGGGTGAGCCCGGTCCAATGACCGCGAGAGAGGCGTTTCTATTGCCTGAGCATTAGGAAAACTGTCTTTCATTAAGGTTGAATTATTGACAAAGACATTGTTTTTAATGGCTTCGCCCTATTCCGAGGCTGTTATTTGGACCCCAACGGTTCTTGCAGAGATCTTGGCCAAGGCCCTTGAAGTGAACCACAGTTTTAATACGAGTGACCTCTCTTGGACGTTTGCTAAAATAAAATTAATAATTAGACCATCCAGCAATAGCGGTGGGCCTAGTTCAGAATAGAAAGCTTGCCCGATTTCACATCGATGACCTTTGGCCTGAATGAATTACGCGATGAGCTTAAGAGCTATTCTCTAATGGCTTTAAAGTTCCCACGTGTTTGAAAAATAAGTTATAATCTGATCGTACAAGATTCGAGCTGTTCGTTAGGCGTCGTGGAAAATGGAATTATGGGCTAATCTCGCGATATTTAGATTATCATTAGATTTAATGTCAACAACTTTTTGCAGTTGAAAAATAATCCATTAATTTAAACGCAGTGATGGAAAAAAAAAAGTCTAGAAATAGAGAAAAAAAAAATCATCTTTAACTTGAGGAAAGCTTAGAAATTCTTCTCCATGCAAATGATGAAAAGAAATCGCATATTGATTTTCATCTGATGCGTTTACTATTGTTGTTTTTCAAAGTGTTTTGGCGGGTTGCGGAAGTCGAGAAACAGGGAAGTTGACAGGAGAATCCCTCTTTGGGACTCACTTAAATCGCTGACTGCTGAACAGCACAGTCCTCAGGTGGCTTTCAGTCCTTGACAACCAGTCTAAAATGTGAGTCAAGTTATTATTTATCATTTGCTCTCCTGAGACAGTGGGTAGCAAGCACCACACTCGCTAGAGAAAGTGCTTTGATATCAGCTTTTTGAAGATTCAAGTCTGCAGAATATACATAGCCGTCTGTTGTAATCCTCTGTGGATTTAACGGGTCTAAAGAAAAGAAAAATGTAGATGTGTTTGGAAGTATTTTTTCATGCCCAGTTAATCATCGGAGTTGAGATCACACATTGCTCAACCACTTGCCAGCAAAAATAGTAATAACGATAAAAACAAAAAGGAATAGAAGGCCACCTTTTTAAAAATCGGTTTATTCAACTCATGCTCCGTTGCCAGTAATATCTGGCAATAGTGTAGCCGTTAACAGCACCTCACAGCCTTATTCTCATCGAAAAAAAAAAAAAACGAAAAAAACCTTACTGGAAAGATAGTACAGGTTCGCTTGCTTTAATCTCCAGGAAAAAACGAAATATGCGTTTTTGACTTTAAATTTATAGACCATTTAGGATAATCTGATATGCTTAGGCTCACTCTTTTATTACATTTTTGTCGCTAATTACAGGGATTATCCATCAGCAAATCCCTCTCCTATCCAATTAAGGAAAACGTATCTTCTTCCTAACGTCAGCGTGCTGGCAATTTGCCCACGAGTCTAACGCTGTGCTTGCTGCTATTGAAGGGCATCTCTCAGCTTAAGACTTTGAAATCATCGTATATCGACGTCTCAACAGCCCAAACCATCCTCCAGATCTAAAATTAGTGCATGCCCGCCCTCCATTACGGCCAGTTTCGGACGAAGAACTGACTCTATGGCGGCCATCTAAGGAGATCAGGGACCGCTACTCAGCGCAAGGGGGATAAGCCTGCTAATCTCCCTGAGGAAAGAGAGACAAGAGATATTAGGGTAGGGGCGTAATGAGCAGGAGCGTAGGAGAGTAACTTTACACCTTCCTCAACAGATGATGTGGCGTAACTCTCTCTCTCTCTCTCTGTCCCTCCCCCTTCCTTCTCTTTTATCATCATCGTCGTATTACATGAATTTCTTAAATTTCATGACAAAAACTGCCAACCAGTAATTAATTTAACACTTGTCAACATAGACAACAGACAAATAAACAACGAATACTTCTGGGACTAAAAAAATCCATGCCCTGAATTTTCGAACCTCTTCAGAGCAACCATCATCATCATCATCATCATCATCATCATCATCATCATCATCATTATCATTTTGTAGAAGTGTCTTTTTAAAAAAACACAAAGACCGTCAACTGATATTTAGATATTTAATAAATTGAAAAAAATATTTATAAATGGATAAGTGCATAAGTAAATGGAAATGGAAAATGAAAAAAATAGAAAGTAAATAATTAAATAAAAAAAACGAGAGAAAGAATACGTAAAGAAAATACAATAAAAAATAATAATAAAATAAGAATAAAAATTTCCACTTTTCGAACCTAATTGGTTCTTTTTCAGGAAGGGTTAAAAAAAAAATCACCATCTTCATCATCATCAACATTTATATTTTTATAGAAATGAAAGAACAGCTCAAGATAAAGACTGTCACCCAGTAACTCAATACATGAAAAAAAAAGAAAGAAAGAAAAAAAATCCTGTTGATTCTTCGTTCGGCCAAAAGCATCGTCATGATATCTATCATTTTATAGACGTGTCCTGAGATTCATGGCGGACTGTTCACGGGAAACTACCCAAACATCTAAAGAAATAAATAACAATCCGTAGAATTAGATTTATATAAAAATTTGCTACAAAGTCAAAACACCAAATTTTCGAACCGGGCAAAGCCCGAAAATTTTTTTTTTGAAAATATGGTACATTCGTTGGCTTTTGTATTCTCGACCGGAGAGTGGATGAGTGTCCATGAAGGCGCCATGTTCACAATATGTGAATGTGTTCATTGAAGGTATTCAGAGACGACGAGTATTCGCTGAGTTACTAAGTAGCCAGAAACAGATCATGTTTACAATAAATGAATAGTACATTGTATTTATCGAGAGTTTAAGAGACGAGGAGTGTTCCCAAAGTAGTACGTCATGTATCAACATCCCTATCATCATCACCGTTATCATAATTGCCGTCATCATCATATTCCACAGTTGTGTATCTTTACGTATATCTGTGCGCAGTTTATCATTACCCATTTTAATCATGTAATCTATTATATCAAACAGCTTTGTCATTCAGAAAAAAAGAATTATACATGTAGAATGGCAGTTTTGTTGAGTGTGAAGTGCTTGTCTTCGCTGCTTCTATAAAACTGGACTAGATCTAAATCAGAATCCACAAGGGACAGTGTACCATTGTAACAATGATCAGAATCCGACCAAATATGCCGATCTCTCCTCCATCCCTTCCCCCTCCCGTCTTTTGTTTTTTTAAAAATAATTTCTTAATTCTATTCTTAATAATGATCAAGATAGTAATGATGATGATGAGGAGGAGGATGGAGCCAAGTTTGCTCCCAATATATTCAGCAAATTCAGTTTATTGATTCTCCATATTTGTCATTTGTTTATTTTAATGTATTGAAATAATTAAATTAGTTACCAATTGACAGTGTGTCTTAAGATATTTTTATGTATACAATAATGATAATCCCGACGAAGAGCCAAGCGGGCTCGAAAATTTGGCTAGCATTATTAATTCATTTCATTAACTCAATTCAAAATTCTTCGTATTGCTTTTCAACTTTTTTGGTGTATTTGATTAGTTGCCGGTGGACAGTCGTCTTAATTTTAAGACATTTTTCGTAAAATGATAATGGTGATGGTGATGGTGAAGATATTTCGCTTATTGTTTATTTGATTTTCTTTGTCAGATTTCAAACCATCGTGATCGGGCTTTTTCTTTTTTTGGTAGTCAAGTACTAGACAGGGATTACTGATCTTATTGACAGCTGCTGTCTGAATACTCCCCGTCCCGGTATGTTGTGCTTCCGGGGCTAATCCCTTTCAATATATCTTATGAACGCATCACTCTATTGCGGGAAACCTTCAGGCGGATTTCCTCGACGGTCACGTCCAACAACAGAGATGCAATTAGTGCAACAGCAATATCACTCATTGTAATAAACGTTTCAAAGATAGTTTCCTTACTTAAAAATATGTAGATAAATAAGTTAATGAATACATAAATAAATAATAAATAAATAAACGAGTAAATAAATAAATAAAATGAATGAATAAATATGCAATTACGAAACAAATAAAGAACAATCAAATCCTCAGCTTGTAACGTGTCTTTAAAACAAACAAACAAATGTTATAGAATGTGTCTTTTGCCTTTATTGTTTCAATGGCAATATGCTATTTTTATATGAAAATATTACGAAACTCAATATTGTTCATCACTATTTTGTTCATCACGTCATAGCATTGGTTTTTCCCGACATTGACTAGTTCCTTTTTCGTTGGAAAAAAAAAAAAATGCCTTTTCAAACCCAGACCTTCGACGCTCCTTTGCGAAGACAGATCGAGGGCAGAAAAGGGGCGTGTCCGCACAGATTTAGTAACCTAATACCGCATTCTTTTTCATGACTTCGTCCCAGACACCAGCTGATGTTTAAATCGGATTTTTTACGTTATTCGTTTGCTTTTCTCCTCTTCCATTTTGAGGTTCTGTCTTTCGTTCTAAGTGTTTGATTTGGTTATGTTCCTGTGGAATGTGGGTTATATTTTCCCACTTTGATAACACGGTGGAATATGAGTGATTTTTATCCTGTTGACCACCAGGATTAGAACCATTATGGATTCGTTGACCATCAGGGCTAAAATCATTAGCACTTTGAGGTGTTATTTTAGCATCTCAGTCCTAGTGCCTGGGACGTTGCATAGTAATAATAAGTGAAATGTTGAAATCACTAGCAATGTGGTTGTCTGGTCACGAGCCTGACATCGAGAAGCTGACTGGAGCTCGGGACATTTGGACGGCGGCCCTTGTGGTCTAGGACTGCTGCATTAGAGAGAGAGAGAGAGAGAGAGAGAGAGAGAGAGAGAGAGAGAGAGAGAGAGAGAGAGAGAGAGAGAGAGAG
>JBCEWB010140426.1:0-10952 GCA_039654565.1 Peronia peronii | reverse complement strand
CTTAAATAAGATGAAAAAAAAAGCATTCCAAGTCCACTTACATTCATAGATATCAAAACTCCAGGGAAATAATCACAAACTTGTGTATTCTCCAAACCTAAATCTGATCGATCACTTTCATACTGTTTATATTTCCGGATTCCACTTCTCATTTGTTTCATAACTTATGAAATTCACAAGATGCGAGCCAGCACAGTCAAAATAAATTAGAGGTGGTCTATAGATATCGTGACAATGAAAGCTGAGATCTGAGGTCCCCTGATCAAGACCAAATTGATCATTGCAGCTACGTAGACAGGATTCTTTTTTCTTTTTTTTTCAAAAGTGAAGACAGGATTTTTGTCATTTTTCTTTTTTTCAAAAGTGAAGACAGGATTTTTTAAGACAGGATTTTTTTTCTTTTTTTTTTTTTTCTTTTGTAACAAAGAACATTCGAGATAACCTCCACCAGGAGGTTGAAAGATGGATATAGAACGTAACGTAACGTAACACTGCAGCTATGAGACAAACACTTGGCCATCTTCTATTTCTCACTTTATGTAACAAGTATCTGACCTTCGAACTCTGTAAATTTTGCATTGTTTCAGCTGGTATTAGTAGCTAATAGTTTAGTAATAATTCTCTTGGTTTATTCATGTAGAACGGTTTTATAACAACATAGTTGAGAGGGAAAAATAACTTTGTGCTTGCAGCATCAAACCCACACCATGAAAACATTTATGGTGTATAAAACTTATTTCATCTTATCATAACAATTTGGTCATAATTTTTAGAGACTAAGATTTCAAACAAAAAGATGTGATTCTGTCCATCTGTATGCTGCTTGTTTAACAACTCTTGCGCCTTACACAGACAAGTAATTGCGTTTGGTGAAAAAATACCAGACCCATTCTACTAAATATCGGGCTGCAGACTTAAGATCAAATAAACAAATACTGACATCGCATATGAAGACTCCAGTGGAAAAACCAGATAAGTCCCATTTCCTACAAAGGCAGAAAAATAGAAATTAAAGTTTAGAAGTCTATAATTTTTCACTGTGTACCCTTTTAAATACTCTCTTTTTAGCGGAACTTACCTGGTTTTTTCCAAATTATTGTTCTGGTTAACAAATCTTAGCGGTGCTTTATAACGTCGGGGCAATATCTCATTTTTCACAAAAATGTGACTTATCTGGTTTTTCCAGCGGAGTCTTCATATGTGTTACGTCTAAGAAAGAATTGTTTGAAGATGTGATCTCTTTTTGCCATTGAAAACAGATTGAGAATTGGATTGTGCTCTCTCGACATGAAATAGAGTGACATAGTTCTGTTGACTATAGACAGAGCAGATCATCATGAACATCGATGGTTGCTCCGTGTGTCTCACGACGTGGGAATCCCTTTGTCCATGCTTAAGCACTGAAATGGGGTTTTCCTCTCATAACCTATCCTTCCTAACTCTCCCTTCAAGATCCATATTAACAGTTAGAACCAGTGATGACTGACATTGCAAACAATACTGAATTTCAACAGCAATACAAATTAACACTTTCAGCTGCCAAAATTCTGTTCATTATTAAAATATGTGATTAAAATCATGTTCTCAGTGACAGAAACATCAATAATCTTAGGTATGCAGATGACACAGTACTGGTGACTAATAGTCAAGATGACCTACAGAATCTAGTCAGTACAGTTAAGGAAAACAGTGAAGTAAATGGACCAGATATAAATATCAAGAAAACAAAGGTAATGATCATATCCAAAAACAGGAATGAAGACAAACATAGACATTGATGGTAAAGAACTGGAACAGGTGGCAAAATTTACATAGTTAGGCCAGTCAGACCATTGAAGATGGAAAACGTTGTGAAGAAATAAGAACACGTATTGGAATAGCACAATGGCGATTCACATCCATGAAGTCAGGGTTAACATCTCAACACATCTCCTTCGAACTGAGACTGAGACTTGTGAAGTGCTATATATAGTCGGTCTTGCTGTATGGATCTAAGACTTGGATTCTGAACAAAAATCCGGAGAAAAAAAAAATAGAGGCCTTTGAAATGTGGACATTCAGACGTATGGGAGGGATTAGTTGGACAGAGAGAAAGACCAACAAGGATGTTTGCACCATGGTAAAAGTCAAACCTACACTACTGACAACCATTCAGAAAAGGAAATTACAGTATTTTGGTCACATCAGACACACAACACCAAGGATGTAAGGATATACTGGAAGGGAAGATCGAGGGAAAACGAGCAAGAGGAAGACAGCGAAGAATGTGGACGGATGACATCAAGGACTGGACGAATCTATCTACGGAGGAATGCACTAGAAAAGTGGAAGACAGAGAGAGATGGCGAGTTATTTCACGTCAACCTCGAAAGAGATGACACAAAGACATACTCACATAAAATTACGACAATATCTATAATATTCCCATCCGCTATCCTATTCTTTATCGTGTCACTTTGGGTTGTCACTTTGTTGTAAAGAATTAAAGCTACATTGTAATCCCAAAACATACAAGGCTTGTGGTTATGACAAAACTGATTTTTTTTTTTTAATTGCTAAGAAGAATAGGAAGAATTCCTGTGGTTTTCGTGACAAGAAGAATTCCCTTTGGCGCATTCGGGTTGATCTTCCTATTAAGAAACATGGCCTGTCGCCGGTCATAAATTCAGTTTAACGACCAAAATCTGGACAGTCAAGTAGTTTGCGCAGAGCTCGGTGTTGATGTGGCCCGATCTAGCAGCCTCAGTACGAGACCCAGTGGAAAACGGCGCCAGTTTGTCTCTCTGGCCGTACTTCGGTTTTCGATCGCCCGTCTCCTGAAGCTTTTCTAGCCATTGTTGGTTGCCTATAATGTCACTTTTCCCTGACCTCCTTGCGTGTTGAAGTGCCGGGCGTGAGCGCTGGTTTGTCATGAGTCAAAGCAATGCAGGAGGTCAGAGTGAGTGGTGATAGCTTGGAGGGGAAAAGATGAACGAAGAACAGAGAAGAAATTGATGAGAACCGGGTGACTAAGAGTAAGAGACAGAAAGTGGAAGTGATGACTGGTGAGCTTCACATTACTGTAGTATATATGAGACTCAGTCTCCTATCTTCTTTGCTTACCTCATCACCTTCAACACTTTAGAGAGGTTATAGAATTGTTCTTTTTGTTTTGAATCACATAAGTTGACAATTTGACCTAAGACAGAAATAAAATAAACTGAAAACCTCAATTTAAAAAAAGTTGAGTGTGATGATGTAAACAATGGACAAAGGGTCAGGACCTTCTGTCATACTCTCATATTTGCTACATGAGAAGTAACTGTAGGGTTTTTAATCCATATTCATGATAGTGTCAGCAAAATAAAAAGATGTTTGTTATTACCATCTCTTATTTCACTGAGAGAAGAGAAATTTCTGACATGAATATTCATTTAGACCAGAAGACAGATGGGTAGATGAGCTGGAATAAAAATGCTCCTTAATATTCTCCCTTATTCACTGAGATAGGAGAAATGTTGAGCTATCGCCTCTAATCTGTCAGATGGACGGAAAGATACATGATAATAGTAATAGTATTTTAGGTAAACGGACAGAGAAACAGACAGATATACCCTATAAACAAGAGACAAAGCAGAGGAAGAATATGGAGTTTATTGTTGGCTTAATGGCATGAAATGAATGGGGCGCGATCTGAGCCATACATACCAGGAGGCTTGGCCATCTTAGGGCTGAGATAGAGTTACAGACAACGGGACAAAATGGGGGGCTTTTTCATGTACAACAAATGGGCAATCACTCCGTCTTACTTCTTTCTCTGTTTATACCGTCCCCTAGTATGTTGTAAGATACAGTTAAAGAAGGCCTGAGACGGGGAAGACAGAGGAAGAAGTGGGAAGATAAACGTACAGGACTGGACAGGACTGAGTCCGGCAGAATCCCAGAGGGTGGCGAAAGACAGAGAAAGATGGAGGAAAATGGTGAACACGTCTTCACAGGTGCCCCAACGACATCTATGGAAGTCAAGGAATGAGTGATGAGTATGTTCCAGTGTAAACAAACCAAAAAAAAAACAAATTTTGAGCAAATCTTTCATGTGACAATTCACAAGTTATAAACAAACAAAGAGCTCACTAACACCACGCCAGCTCTGGGAGACTCAGAATAAGTAGGTTGGTCTCAAGGTAGAGAATATTACCATGGTCAGACAGTTCAGGACTCATAGTGGGATGAGTTAGGGTACAGGAGGTAGATTTGCATAGGCAATCGTGGCCAGTTCACAAGACTTTGTCAAATTATAGATTCGAAACCATAAAGAATGTTCTTCTGGAGCTCTCCAGGGAAATTTAGAATATCATCATCCTAGTTATCACAGCGTCCAAACACAATTACCATGTTAAGGTCATCCTATGGCCGATCTGGTATTTTTATATTTCTTTGGGTCCAATTTTCTAGGATATGGGATAAAAATATAAGCTCTGATTTCATTTCAAGGCAGCGTGAGATCCATTAGCTTTGAGCACCAGATTTAACGATGTTACGTAAGGTTCGATGAGACTCTGGTGGATTTCACTTTGGATCTAAGAGATACATTTTAGCAAAGACGACAACAGAGAAGACAAACTGAGAATAGTCAAACCAGTACAGTTACACCACCATTCAATTGCAGAGACTGCAATAAGCCATGTTTATCAAACATTGGTAGGTTCGGTCCCGAAAGACGCTGTAGGAGTAGGAGAGAATTGCTAACCTAAGTAGTTACCATTACCTCACCAATGCAGAATACAATCTCCTTCAGCCTGTCTGTTTGCCAGAAAGCAGCCGTAAAAGAAGTTTAGCAGTGACCTCATACTTGACTCGTTGATCATCACCGTCTGGGTGTCTCATCTTATGACGATAGCAGTTTATTTCGTATTATCCTCCCGACTTTATCACATGCTTCAAACTGTCCAAGTTAACATGTAACAAATCTATCCTGTTTCTATAATCTGTACATAATAAGTAACAATGCTGTTTTTTGTTTCACATGTCCTTATGATTTTGTCACGATCTGCTCTTTAGTTTCTCATCATTTCACTCTGGCGTGAGTACAAACGGGATATGTCCTTTATTATGCAAAAGTAAAATTAAATGACTAGTCATTTGCAGTTTGATTTTCCCAAAGAACAGTGAAATGTTTTCCCCTGCACAAGTTCCCAATACGCGAATGTTATCCCCCTAACTGGCAAAGAGGATCTGTGATGTTGATGAACGGCTATAAACATCAGGTTAACCAGGAAGCGAGATTTACCTGTGGATTACCTGTCTGTAATCAGACAGTTAGTGACAAAACGCCGGGTTTTACACCTTTGGATCTAGGCGAATGAGGGTTAAAAAAAAGTAAAGGTAAAATATAAAACTGCGAGAAACGTGGGGAAGAAAAGCAAAAGAGAGTAAGAGAGACAAGGAACAGATAACAAGATAATTTACTGAAGAAGAATAGGAATTTAGGATACCTGGAAAATGCAAACGCGTGTAACAAATAGACGCAATAGGGTATAGGGGCTAAGTGAAAAAACATTCCATGAGAGCCAGTTTACGAGAGCTTAACTGACACAAGATGTTAAACTGATAGTGAAATGAACATGTTGAAATCGTTCATGGACAACAAAGAGATCGTTTTCGAAATTTTGAACAAGGATATAAAAAATGGGTGAACAAAAAAATGAATTGAGGAACACAATACGCCTACTGACAAACACGACAAACACTTTGTCTGTCCTGTTCTCCGTCTTTCCTTTCTTTCTATCCATCCTGCATTCTTGAGGCGATGTGGTAATTCGAAAATCAAGTCGTGGGTGGAAGGGAGAAATGTGAAGGAGAAAAGAGCGCCACAAAAGGAAAAAAAAATTACTGTCTTTAGTTTAAGAGATCGGAAATCTATGAAGACAGACAGGCTGACAAACAGAATAGGAAGATGAAAAGAAGATGTATGATGAAATACAATTGGCAACACCTGTTTCCCTAGTTGGCTGTGGGAGTCAGACATGGCAAGAACAAGGCGGAAGAGACACCAGCAATGCAAGGCGTGAGATATGGAAGAATGATGAGGTAGCGGTGAAGCAGCAAATGGCGCTCATTTGCTTTTTCTTTCATTGCAAACTACCGCTGCCGAGCTGGACGCCGAGGACATCAATGAAAGTGTGATCTATCATGCTGGCCTCAGTCACAAAATAAACAGCCATTTCTCTGGTTACAGAGGAAACATTTTCGCTCCATTAGTTAAGCGTTTCGATCTCTTTCAGTCGTAAACAATGACTTTTCCGTGACGTGCTTGGGTTTCTAAGCTCAACATTCGTTTTTATAAAATAAGGAGATCCGCACATTGTGTGTGGATGGAAACTGTTTTGAAACAATTAAATTTTTGTTGAGTGGAAGCTAAAATGAACTTTTTGTCCCAGAGATGCAACGACGATTTAAAAGCCATAATATTTCTATAATGTATGAAATATATAATATACAAAATACTTTATTCAAATTGCTACAGTTTTAGATATTCAGATATGATTGTGTGATGTATTTATTGTCGATCAAAATTCTGGGACAGCCAGCTATTCAGTTTCCTATCTTCTGAGGACTATGCAACAGGGAAAAAAATTCAAAGGTGCCCCCATTTTTGTGACAATAGCATATTTTTTAATGAGATTCTGGCACGTGAATCACCATATCTTAACTCTTCTTATATTATATTGACGTTAATTGCTTCACCTGATCCCCCGCGGGGGCCCGGGGTTTATAAGTAGGTTCTCTGCTCCCACCTGCAGGCGGTGTAAGCCCGCCATCGGTGAGCTGTCTCCCATGGAGTGCCATCCTCGACATTCCAGGAGAGACATCTCTTCTTTCTCTCCCTGTCCTTGCTCCTGTCTTCTGTCCCGCTTTCTTTCCTCTCTTCTTCTTGACGTGTAAACGTATCTTTCCGTGTTTGACACAATATAGCTGTAATCGAATTGATGTGTCCTTAAATCCAACACAACACAACACAACACAACGCTTCACTTGATATTTTTTTATAGCACGGTATAAAACTGTAAGAAACAGCAACAGTTTGAATGAGCAAAGCAGATTATTGTAATTCTCGTAATTGTTTGAATTTCATTGACTAATCCAAAAAATATAAGAAATGTATTGGTGGATATAATGAGGGAATGGATAAGGTAGAGAAACCAAGATCAGTGTTAATTATAACAATATCAAAGTTTCACCCGAAACGGAGTAGGCAGTGCAGTAACAGTCCAGGCAATCTTATTTTTACAGGGATTATCAGAAATTTATAACACACCAAAGACATCAACAAAAGAAATCTGCGCTTGGAATTAGGTATTGTTGTTGGGTTGGTTTTTTTTTGTCTCCAGGTGTTTATCGAGTGACAAAATCCCCACATATTTTTATTACCTGGATATTTCATGGTGAAGAGGGAAAGAGAGAGAAGGGGGGGGGGGAGGGAGGGAGAGAAGAAAGAGAGACAGAGATATAATCCGTATGTAATTTTGGTTCTGTTTAGAGATGTATGCTGAAACCTTGTTAGAAGTGGGCACATGTAACACACTGGTAGTTTATTCTCGAATAGCTGTTCTCGGGAAGATTGCTAGGGAAACAAATATTTCACAACATGATGCTAGTAACGCAGGCTATTATCATATGAAAGCATCGTCTGCTCTAACAAGTGATATAACTAGAAACCAGACCCACATATATCGGATGTATTGCCACCGACGGCTATGTGCTACTGAAACCCTCTAACTGGGACTTGTAACTCCGGTATGGAACAATCTACTTTGTACAAGCTGGGTCGAATGCTGTGACACCATTATCCGTCACAGTGGATGGGATACCATTAGCACTCCGGTTGATTGACAGATGAGTCTTAAGTGGATTCTACAAAAGCTGATGTGCATGGAATAGGCTTATGGATCTTTGACAAGATGAGCACCAAGACTGTGCTGCATTCCTCTGTACATTTCTGCAGGGCAATGAAGAAAACCTACAAAGTGAAATAGAAACAAGCAAACAAGAATTCCCCCCGCTCTTTTGTTTGTTTGTTTGTTTGTTTCTTTCTTTTTTGATTGGCAGATGGAGCGATTATAATAAGTTTTACATGTAAGACTGATATGAGTAATAAGTTTCAACTAAGGAACAATTTCAAATATAAAGTCATCAAAACGATTTTCTTAAAGACAATAAGGTGCATATGAAAATAAAGAACGGCTTATATATATTGCAGCTTTACGTGTTACTGGGTGGCGGACCTTATCAAGAGGAGTAGGTTTCCAGAGAGATGCCTGCTGATCGATGCACCGCTAACTGTGAGTTAGTCTAGCCTATTAAAAATGACAGCAGCAGTACATGTTCAACTATGGCATTCTCAAAGGGTTGACATCGAAAGATGGGATAAATCTAGTTTAGGAGAGTACCAAGGGGTATGAAGAGCAAGAATGCACAGGAACCACAGCTTTAAGATGAGCAGTCGGTGGGAATGATTATAGAACAGGTTCGCAAAATGCGCTTAGACTTTGTCGGCTACTTTCTCTAATTCACCTGTTACAAAGTCTTGTCCTGCCTTCCTTACATTATAAAAATTTATTATCATTTGGGCTCCAGGACCGGGCAATGATTCTATCAGGTGTTTTTGTGACTAATCTGTACAAATTTTAGCCCCGATCTTTCTTAATATTTAATATACTGTCGTGGGTTTTGACATTAAAACAGGCTGACACTCTTAAAAGCTAAGTCATGACAGCTCTGATTTCAGTCAACCATTATAGAAAACAGAATACCATAGAAAGAAAAAAGTCTCACAATGCGGAAAGTTATTATTGTTGACTTATCTTACTTAGATATTACTGCTATGGCCTTCAGCACATTTCACAAATTAATTGCCGTTTAGTTCTTGGCAAGTAAAGTGTTAAGAAGACAAGGGCACAAGGAAAAAACACTTTGCTCTAGAACAGCTCTTGTCCCGCAGACTTTACTTTATCCATATCATTGTGGCATCGATGAGAATGTTTTAATGTATTTAAAATAATGCCCACCAGAAGAAAAAAGAAAGATAGAAAGAAAGAGGGAGGAACTCAATAGCATTTCAACCAAGCCAAAATACATATGACTCAGACCCAGACAATTTCCACTGTGCTTCCTGCACATGTTATTGTACTCACTGTTACTGTACCCAATGGGTAACTCAGTGTTGGGACAGCCTTGGTTGGGCATCATCAGCCAATGTCTTTGTAGTTACAAACGTTATTATAAAGCTGTCTAAAGCCGTTCAAATCTATTGCTAGATCTATTTCTTTCTCTCTTCTAAAGACAATCGACGATGATGATTGTGAATTCAATATCATCAAACTGAAAAAAAGTTAAGATTGGCCTCTATGAGATCGCTATTTCCATAATCTATTAGGTAATAAAAGCAGAGAAGAGACTAATAATGTCATTCAAGTTATTAATAGACCCGTGCACAGTTGAAAACTGGTTTTCCAAAATCCGATAAGTCGGTTTTTCATCTTTTAGAACGAATTTGTCTCACTGGGAAAATGGAAACTGAACCATAATGATTTTGATAATGGACACGGGTAATGTGGTCTTCATGCGGCAAAACGATAAACAGACCAAGTGGCAAAAGTTAGCAAACTTAGGCATTGAATGGCAAGTTTTTCTCAATTTCTGAGAAATGTCTTATTGAGTTTTGGAAAGCCATTCTTCAGTTAATTTGGCGCACATTTTGCCTAGCTGGCCCTGACTCTCCGATAATTATAGCCTACTAAAGGTCACATTGGTTTTGGTGTACATAAGCCTTTCAACCTCCTTTGGGGTGGTTATCACGGCTGAATAAGCCACATAGAGTGTCTGCCTTTATATGAAGGAATAACAACGTTTTAACGTGGTTTTACGGCATGTGTGCATATGTAGTACATCTGTGTGTGTATGTGTGTGTGTGCACGCGTGCATATGTGTGCATATTTCCTAAAGAATACGCATAATGGCGAATTCGTTCCTTTGTCGAAAAACGGCACTAAGGCCAGTCTCAATAGAGGGGCCTCTAATTTTAGCCTTTTCACGCCGTCAATGAATCACTGGCACTCAACATTGCCCTAATGGCCCATATTACATCTCTGTTCTGCATATACTCTATCAAGTATTAGGTGTAGAATTACGCAGAGGGCTCATTTAGCGCCTGTTCGGAATGCAGGAATCGGAGATTGGACAAAAAAATGGGGTAACACTTTCTCTGACAAGAGCCAAATGGATCTCATTGATTTCTTTCCCCCTCCAGAGTCCGTCATTTTGATGGCTCAGCCTCAAGGCTTCTCTGATCCTATCTACTTGCAACGCCACTTTCCAAGCTAAGTCTGTAAGAATCACATGCGTCTCTCTGTCTATCTATGTTATCAAAAGAGATGTGGTTTTTCATGTCTCATTCCTTTTGTTAATATTAATTTTTGATAGACAGGAGCCAGACATTTTTCCTGTGTCTCCATATATAAGAATATGTATCAAATGATGTAAAGGCAACTCCCGCGGTCTGATTGTTCCTGAGAATCAGACTGTTTCTGTGTCTTGTATCAAATGATGTAGGGGCGTCTCTCCTTCTCATTGTCTGTGAGAACTAGATTGTGTCTCTCTGTTTGTTTTGTATCAGATTGTAAAGGGTGTCTCTCCATTTTCATTGTCGGCAAGAATCAGATTTTGTATGGATGTTTATGTATTGTAGTGGAAAATACGATGTAAGATCCACCTCTCAATGTCATTGTTCGTGAGAATCATATTGTGTCTGTGTTTGTTTTGTATCAAATAAATGATGGAGAGGTATTTCTTGTCTGTACGAATCAGACTTGATAGATAGCTAGATAGATAGATAGCTAGATAGATAGCTAGATATATAGATAGATAGATAGATAGATAGATAGATAGATAGATAGATAGATAGATAGATAGAT
>JBCEWB010140405.1:0-10953 GCA_039654565.1 Peronia peronii | reverse complement strand
ATCCATCCATCCATCCATCTATCCATCCATCCATCCATCCATCCATCCATCCATCCATCCATCCATCCATCCATCCAATCAGCCAACCATCCATCCATATGTCAATCCAGCCATCTTTCTTTTCTTGGATAGGAAGCTCGCAAGGTCTTTTTCATTTGTATTTCTTTGTTTCTGCTCTACATAAACACCGAATTTTTAAACTGATAATAGATAATATGATTACTGTTTTTGAAGCGTTAGCCATTATCAAGGTGATTCTAAATTGCCTATAATTCTATTATCTCTAATAAGCCACCGAAAATATAGATGGTGTTCATGAATGTCCAGCACAGAGGATTATGTCGAGAAATCATAGTAAACAGTGGGAGGTAGGAATGTTTATCTTCATCAATGGACATGCATTGAGCTCTTGGGTTGAACTTTTTTTTTTTAATTGTCAAGATTTCAATTTGGAGGATTATTCGATCTATAATGATGCCCATAAATTGTATAAATATCTGATTACACGAAACTGGGACTTTGAGTAGAGAATAGGTCATAGCAAGATAATGAAATTATGGACACCGAAAATTAAAACAAATGAGATTGAGAAAGAACCAAGAGTCAAGAGTCAACAACACTATGACGCACAGAAGTGGATGCCTGATATGATGAGCAGATTTAAGAGGAGTTGCCTATCTAGCTAGCTAGCTGTCTGTCTGTCTATCTGTCTATGTGTCTGTCTGCCTGCTTGCCTGCCTGTGGCTCCTATTTGTCTGTTTGTCTATATGTCTATCTATTTGTCCTTTTTCTGTCTATATATTTGTCTGTCTGAATGGATGGATTGATTTACGGATGGATGGATGGATTTATGGTTGGACGGATGGATGGATATATGGATGGATAGAGGGATGGGTGCTGAATGGATGGATGGATGGATGGAATGAAGGAATGGATGGATGGAATGGATTGATGGATGAAAGAATGGATGGATGGATGGATGGATGGATGGATTTATGCCTGGGTGGTGGATAGTTGATAGAAGGATGGATTGATGGATGAATCACTATTAGGCCCAAAAATTCAACATTTGGATGTCAAGACCAATCTCAACAGCAACAGTAACATGAAAGCTGCCATCCTCAAGGTAAGTTCCACCACTCCGTCTTACAGTCCGACTTTCGAAAACACAACAGTCTCGAGCACGTAAAATAAAAGCAAAAAAGCAGGAAAAGAAAAACAAAAAGAACACAATGTCAGCGGTCTTAATTGTATCTTTCCCTGTGGCACGGCAAATGAAAAGTCTCCAAATCTTTTCAAGAAGTAGATCTAAAAAAAAATAAAAAAAGACTTTCCCCCGGTTTTATTTCCTTTAGTTAGCTCGGGATTTTTATTGGCCATCCGCGCCCGCGCTAATGCTGGAGGATGCCCGGATTTAGCAGGCCCGACAGGGTATCAAGCGGTCCAGACAAAGCCGTTTCAGTCGCCAAATTGGATGGCAGTTGCAGAGAGAATGAGACAATATACTGGCAGTGCACACTAAAAAGTTCCACAATTCTGCCGTGCTTTCGCGATCTAAAACTCTGGAAACAAGAATACCTTTCAGTTTCAAGGCAAAATAACACAAAAAAAAAAAAACGCCCGGGAAAACGGACAAAGACAGGGAGAAAAAAAAAAACACGAAGATTTTTAGATGCCCCCTTCAAGCACAGTCAAATAAAATTCGGGATAATGAGCTGTAATTAGGAGACTGAAGGAACGAAGGAAAGGAAAAAAGGAGAAAGGAGAAAAATGATGAGCTGAGTGGATGTAGGATTTGGGTGCAACAAAGTGATTTAATGGCTTTCTCTCTTTCGGTCTCCTTTCGGCTTTCGCCATCTTTCAGGATCTCCGCGAGATGGCCTGTGGAATATGGCCCTTCTGGTGGGTAGGTTGTGGACAGAGGGGGTGGTGTTGATACAAATTGAAGTCAGAAGGATGGATTGTACGGGGGCAGAGGGACAAATGACGGGAAAGAGTGAAGCGGGGAAGAGTGGAAAAAATACATGTGCACTCCAATACTGAGAAATTTTAACAAAGAGTCTTCAGTTGTCTATGTAAGAAAAGATAGATGATATCGATCCTTGAAAGTTTCATTATCTTAAGTACCAGTGCCATTGTTTTGAAAAATAAAAGTGCAGTTATATGGAGTTCAGACACTTTTCTGTCTAGATCCTGAATACTATTATTGACTTCGTTCACTTTTCGTGACTTTGGTACTTAAGACGATTGAACGTTTTTAGAGTTGAATTGCATATTCTGTTTTCACAAAACAGCGGTGGTGGTGTTTATGACAGGCTTTAAAAGGTCGATTGTTTTTTGTTTTGGTTTGTTTGTTTGTTGGGGGTTACTGGCACAGCAGCGCGATCACGGCTATATTGTGCCAAACACGGTAAGATACGTTTACACGTTAAAAAGGCTGATCAAGTATATACGTACAAATTGTTTTATTGTTCCTTCATAATATCTCCGTTGACAACTGTAGCAGAACATACTTTCATACCAAATGACTTTATCATGGATTTGTTATATCAAACGGGATAGGCAGAATGATAATTTAACCCTTTTGATATTATCTTAATTTCTAGGTTATCTTGAATTATATCTATTTTGAAGAAGCAGTAACAGTATTACTGATTGAGTCTATAAATAGCATCTAAAGCCCCCTCTGTTTGTCATTTAGGAAAACATGTTTCTGATGAAAGCTCTGTTTTGAGTTCGTACTGTTTGACCGCTTAGCTTTTTTTTTTCTTTATCGAGCGATTTTAGATTCAACATCTTCAGGGTAAGATCTTTGCCGTCCTAGACTGAAAAAAAAAATGCTCAATTCTGCTGTTTGAAATACATACCTTGCCATTTTTCATCGATGTCCTGTACTCTCTACGTGATGTTTCGTATTTACTTTAGCTTCTGGTATTCTGCTATTCAGATAAGATTTCACCGTTCTCTGGCCTACTGAGACAGAATCCATTTGTTAATAAATCATCTGACTCCAAACTTTGTGTCTGCTTTGAAACTAATCAGGAACGTAACTAAAAGCATCCGTTGCGTTTTAAATAAGAGATAACTTTCCATCTCAAAACTAAAAGTAAAATGGCCTGTTCTGTGCATTTTCTCTACCTACATTGTTTTAATATTCTACAGGCTATATTTTGTAGAGGTGAAAGGGGATGAAGAGAGAATATCGTAAGGCATGAAAAGACATGCAGACTGGCACTTTAGAAACACAAAAGGCGTTTAGATCTGGCAGATACTGACAATCGTTTTTCGATAAGCAAATTGGTATGCTAGTGGTGGGTATTCTTTTTTGCCTATTTATTTCTCATGCCCACCGTCTGGTGTGAACCTAGTCGGACATTCAGATATGAACGGTATCACTACGAACACGATACTGTTCTATAGCTCTGATGGGAACTCTGCTCTCTGTGGTAGGATCTCTGACAAGAAGGATTGACCACACTCGTGGTGGCTATCGAGGCCATTGGGCAGATAGAATAAATGTCCAGGCATTCCACACTGAGATGCCAACCTAAATGTCACTGATTGCTCTGGCATCAATCCTCCCCTTTAGACTCCCACAGATAGAGCCCGAGTTCCGCCGACAGGACTGGTGGGCTCTGTGAGCAGATAAACCAGCAGTCTGAAGTCTTACTCTCTGATTTCGGAGTAGAGGATGATAGCGATTGGAGACAAAGCAACATACTTTTGTCCTGAGTCAGAAAACATCATTGCTACACTTTGACAAAACGTGTTTTTGATCACAGAGGAATTATTTCCCCACGTATTCAATATTGCACAATGACAAAAGATAATGTGTTGCATCAATCCATTCTCTCAAAACTGCATTTTTCTCCAGTCTGTGTTCAAAAAGAGATTGCTATGAAACCAAATCTCGAAACAGACAGAAGTATGCAATGAAAAGGCGTTTTGTCAAACTAGTTTACCCCAGACCACTCAGATACAGGTGGGACAATGTGAGGTTAAGTGAAGGAAGTGAACGTTCGCACATATGACTATTTTAATCTCTTTTAACTGATGTAAGGACTTAACACACGCACATACTTCCTATAAAGCGTGGTAAGTAAATGGAGCAGCAAATTATGATTTTTTCTCCGTCTGGGCCTCAGACAGTCAACCCTAGACAGATAGTAAAAAAGAAACCTAAGGTCCACAATTCAAGTTTGAAATTTGATTGTTTGTGTCTCGGGTAACATATCTTCTTGATTTGTACAGTCCTTTGACAGATGGATGAGAGTGTTCGTGTGTTTGCATCTGTATGCATGTGTGTGCATTTTTGTTTGAATGTATGTAAGCACATGTTACAGAGATACAAAATTTGGCGATCTCGACTTACAATCGACCTCTGTGCTCCATCTTTCTGATTTTAGTTTGCAAAAGCATCAGACATTAGTACACAGAGAAACCTACTTTCGCCACATTCGAGAAGGCGGAAATTTAACAGTTGAGTTGACGGAATTTTAAGTCAGCGAGACCATGAGTTCGAATTTATTTGGGAGAAGAATATATCTTTGGAATTCATCTCGACATAACACATCCTTTCGGTGAAATAAAAGTAATTCTTGTTAGAGATTTTCACAAAATAAAAGGTCACTTACAATAATAATTCAGAAAAGGATGTGGTTTTCTTATACTTTTGATTGATGTGAGGACGAGCTGAAAAGTGAAATATATCTATAATATAAATTTCTTTCTTTCTTTCTTTCTTTTTTTTTTTGGCTATTGCTGTTTTTGTTTTTGCACAGAACTGTAAGAAGAAACTTTGGAAACAAACAAACAAACAAACAAACAAACAAAACAAAACACCGATAACGGCAGATAAAATCTAAAGTATTGTAGCCGACTGTTCGGTACTCTCTCAGATTTATCACGGCGGTAAAACTGGGAATCGTTCTGTGTTCCTTTTTAAATAGATATAGGCTTAGTGCTGTCTCTTGAAAGACAGGGGAGGGGACAGACGGACAGACAGAGAGAGATACAGCGAGAGAGAGAGAGAGAGAGAGAGAGAGAGAGGGGGGGGGGAGGGGGTGCTGCATTGATCGTAGATTCTTTAACTTTATGATCAGCCCGTGTTAAGAAAAACCGAGAAAGCGGAAAAACATGGGGAAAATTGGAGAAAGTGAAAAGTAGAAAAACTGTCGATAAAACGGGAACAACTTGGCAGTCTAGACTTGAACTCGACCGCTGGCTCGATCTGTGGTCGGAAATGAAATCATTGGAACTGCCCGATCAATAGCTGTACGTATGAAACAAGAGCTAGGTGGCAAATAATGAGACTTAATTAAGAAAACTGTCTTATTGTCCAAAATTCAAGAATCCGGTAACTCTTAATTATGGTT
Organism: Peronia peronii; assembly: GCA_039654565.1. Lineage (NCBI taxonomy): Eukaryota > Metazoa > Mollusca > Gastropoda > Systellommatophora > Onchidiidae > Peronia > Peronia peronii. The sequence goes on along the minus strand of JBCEWB010140405.1, from coordinate 5,578 downwards.
TAGTCAGGCTACATTGTTACTGTGATATTTCAAAAGTACATTACACAACATAATAGAAAAAAAAAGAAAGAAAGAAAAGCGAATTCGATAATACTGAAAACAACAACAACAACAAAAAACGTTAAACTACAACTATGTTCTTCTTGATGTCAGTCTACTAATGCCATGGGTGTAGAATTTCGCCATGCTCCACTTTAATACGGATCGACAAATGTGACATAATGGAGCAACATGGCGAGATGAAGAAAGAGATATGCAAGTGAAGTCTTAAAGAAGCCGTGACAAAACAAAAAATGAATAAATAAATAAAGCCGATTTAGGATGGAGAGGGCATTCAGAGCAGTTGCTATGTATACGTCTAAATAATCTCACTGTGTCCGGTACGAAATCATTCATTATAGTTCTATTGTTAGTGTCAGGTCACAGACAGTACAATCACTAAATTAGTTAGCCTAGACTCTATCCTGCTGATAAAATCTCCATAGAGCCAGATCTAGATTGTATACATCTTCTGTGTCTAGAATGCGATTTGACTCGTCTGTTGTGTCCTGGTGGATCCTTTTGCGTCATTCAAGAAGGTAAAGAAGAGGAAGAAGAAGAAAACAAACAAACAAACAAACGAAAAGGTGAGAAATCTGAGACTGCCTCTAAGAAACAGGTCTATTGTTGCCTTTGTTGTTTTCATTGTAGTTGATCCACCAAGAACTGTTCAAAGAGTTAGACATTTAAGCCACGCAAAGATGAAACAGAAAATAAAAATAACAACAGTGAAGTGAACTATTCACCGTTTCAGGATGCATAGACTGAATAACGAAATGTTGTCTACACTGATAGGTATACACTCTTTTCGAATTGAATCACAAATACGTAGCCAGACAAAATGATGGATAAGATATTTTCCCATATCCGTCAAATGAGTCAGAGTGGATTTAACTGTTAACAGCGCAGTATGTTCCAAAATGTGAGCAAAGAGGCTGACTACCTCTAGCATGTGACTACTCCCAATGGTGAGCAAAAGAAGAGCTCATTATCATCACCTTGTGTGTATTGCAAACAGGACAGGTTCATTATTTTATCTTCTAACCTCCCCCACCCCCTAAAACACACACACACTTTCTCTCCTCCCCACGATCCCCTTCAAAGATGATTGTCTCATATTCTCTCCTGCTCCCTTTCTTATAATTAACTCTCATAAAGTTAATCTCTCACCGCCTGAAATTAGATGAAGATCAGGGTGAGAACAGAGTATTTTCATAATAATAATCCACCTGGCAGCGCATGTGAAAACAACAAACAGGCGGAGGTGATAGACCTGATTGATTTTAGTTTACTTGTTTCTTATCTCGTCATTTTATTAGTTGTGTGTTCCCGCCAACAGCTAACCCTATAATTATGTCCCCGCCAACAGCTACGTCTGTGTGTGCCAGGGTGAATATCAGTTAAAAGCCAGAGAGATGACCAGAGAAGCATGGTATGTACAGCGGAAAAAAAAAAAAAACGAAAATAAAAATAACTGAATGCAACCATGCAGTCTATGTTATATATGTACATATCCAAAAATGAAAACAAAAACAAAACAAAGCAAAAAACAAAAAAGGAAAAAAAAATTCAGGAAGAAAAATTCAGAACAGAGCGAAATTAAAAAAACACAAATAAGCAAAAACATAAGCAATTGAATGTATACACAGCCTACCAGTATATTACAACATACAAAGATTCCCAAAATAGTTTACTCTAGAACATCACATAATCAATATTATTTAGACATACTACGTTACGGAAAATCGAGGTGTAGGAAGAGCGATACGTTCAATTCTCGTCGCTGTAATTATTCTTCATTTCCGAGAGGAAACATCTACATCATCTACTGCTTCACCTTCTCTGTCTTATTTACTTCTTTCTGTCTTTCTATCTCTATAATCTTTTTCCTCCAACTCTTTCTGCGCCCAGGAATCAATTTTGCCCACGTCTATCAGTGCTGCTCACGTTAAAGCCCCTGCTGGGGTTTTTATGGCGTGTTGTAGCCAAGAGTGTCATCACATTAAAAACAAAGGCATAAAAACCAGAGGTGGTGCCCGTCTTTCTTTGATTTTCTTGTCATAAAACGGCTCCTGTCGTGCAGCGACCTTCCGTTTTGTTTTTAGCCTTGAGCAATATTTTAAGAGACTGACAAAAACGCAGTTTTTCTTGAAAATCTTTGTCTCGAAAAAAAAATCAGATTTCATTTTGCGATCTCTCTTATGCAAAGCACAAAATGAGAGAGAATTAACTTTTAAGAGAATGAATGTATGTCTTCGGTTGATTTTAGACTTTTGGAAAGTTATATCTGAACAGGTGTGGAATTAATAATCCAAACCTGTGACTAAAGAAGTGTTTTGTTAAAGTAAGTTAGTTTAGTCCAAAGGGCGTAGGTCGAGTGAGGTGCATTGGGAACACACACACGGCGAATCGGATTCCTTTCGTGAGTTGAGTAAGTCCAGCGATGGAAGACATTGTAATAACGTGAAACTTAGCGGAAATTTAGTGCCTTTTTCTAGCAATAAACTCCTGTAACTCACAACAAGAGCGATGTTTTAGAATCATGTTACAATAAAAATCTTGTAACTCGCAATATAGAGCTGAATTCCCAGTGGAAAGACCAGGGCCTTTCCATATATGTTATGCATGTTATGAATTTGAACATGTTATAAACTGAATCTTCTTCTGTAGTAAATGATGCTGTTTATGAGTTATATTTTCAGTTTGATATTACAGAGTTATTGAGTAATAACAAGTGAAAGTGTTCATCAAAATCTGAAGATCTTTAAAAAAAAAAAAAAAAAAAAAAAAAACGTCTATAAATGGTGAGATTGGTCTTAATATATTTATGATTCATTCAGATCTTTTATATCTCACTGGGCAAGGTGGCCAGGCAGAGTATGCCCTTAAAGTTTATTCAATCAAAGACCGGGCGAGGATGTTGGTATTAGTTTGATTCCTACTCTGAGTGCACGGGTCTAGCAGAGCCTAGCCCGGTCTTGAACGAATGCAGGTTCCTCTTCTCCAAGACCCCTGTCATTTAATGGCCGGACACTTAGGTCTTTACCTAGCTCTGTTCACCTTGAATTCTTCAGTTACAGCAAGCATCAATTCTCACCTATTCTGTTTACCAATGCCTTGACATTTGAAAGACAAGTTTATTGTTGATAGTCATACGTTTCCGCTGAAATTCTTGCCATGTCGCAACATTCTGAGTCGAGAGGAAAACAACAACGACGACAAAGAAAAAAAAATAACAACAGCAAAACAAGAGAGGGGAAAAAAAGATCTTTAAACTGTGACATCAGAAAGAAAGCGCGCAGTAACAGATACAAGAAGGCGGATTTCCGTTACGGGATTTCCCTCAAGGTTTTCTTGTATATCACCAGTGTCATGTTACCAATAGGTGTCATCTTCATTAAGGACATGAGCTTCTGCTTTATCATCAGCCATCCTTAAAGTCAGGCAGGCCATGAGGTCATACTTGAGATAATAACAAGCTAATGTCATGACATCAAGTGACGGATCCCACACAGGAAATGCTTATCGAAATACTTACCATTGTTCTATGATAACAAAGACATTAAGTACTTACTTGTATTCATGCTTAAAAAAAAAAGAGAGAAAATTCAAAGCAAAGTGACAGTAAAGCCGTGACGAAACAGAGAATTTCAACAATACACAGTGAAACAGGACTGATTTGCCTCTAGATTGAGATCAGCTCCGTGTGTTTTGTACTCTGTGAGAAATTTCTTTCCTATGTAGAGTTTATGATCCCCCTTAATTTGTTCTCATGTTGAGCTTATTATCAACTTACAGCCATATACTGCATCACACTGTTACGGTAAAGAGAGAATCACAATTTAAATCTCAATAGACTTACCCGATTATCACGATTTCCGTTAAAAAGATTCCTTCAAAATTATAGTGATACCATAATAGCGAACTGCTCACTACTTATTCGGTTATGTTTCAATGATTTTTAAACGAAAGGATACAACAGCAGTGTTAAATTTCTTCAAATTCAATGTAATATAACATTCCAGCCTTCTTTCACTGCTGAAGTAAATTTTTTCGAGCTCTACCCGTCATATGATAGGATGTCATTATCTTCTTCCATTCATTCCTTTATCTCACATCTCCTGAGATTATCCCCTCCTTACCTTATCATTAACATGGCGGCCAAGATGGCGTCACCTTCTCTCATTAATTTGCCACGCAGGATGATCTTGTCTTTTTTATTCTCATTATATTTAGTAGTCACTCAGGATGGCGTCTTCCACCTTTGTTTTGTCGGATTATATAACACCGTCTTAAGATTTATGTTCCAATTTTTCGGTTTATGGCCTTTAAGACTATCTATAGACAAAAAATGAAAATTTTTCTTTTTCATTTGTTTGAGAAGATAGACGAAATTGTCTCCGCTATAACGAATAATGAAGCCTCCATAGCCCAGTGCATCAAAACATTAATTTTATGGACATAAATTCACTATGCGGCTGCATTCTTGAGCACAGAAAAATAAAAATTAAAACCCTCACACTTTCGCATCCCTGAAAAAAAAAATTAAAAAAATTAACCTTCATTTTATGTCAGCCTTGGAATTCAGGTTTCATTTTCTTAAGGCTGCAACTCTTCATTTTTATTTTCGGGTTATAAACGTTAAAGTGAAGATTTTTTGCCCACGTTCTTCTTCTCATAGCTTTTGGTATGCATAACTTTCAAGAGAAAGTTTTTCTTTATTTTGCATCTTATGTAGGTCGCGCTATTTTTCTCCTCTCTCAACAAAACATTATTAACGCTTTGACTCAGCAAATCAACCGAGCAGATCTTTCCACTGAACAGAAAAACAATCGTTGGATTTACCACAACATACTAAGTTCAAAGACATTTATAGATCAATGACTGAAGTCCAAGGCATTACGCATGAGCGGATTTGAAAGGATGAATGTATGAGGAGGAGTAAAGGATATAGCTGCAAATTTCAGGCTTTATACTTCAGTGATTCGGACACTTAGATGGATAAATTTGCACTATTAAAAACGAAGATCAAAGATATAAGATTCGGTGCTGCATGATGGAAGAAGACAGCGTGGCATATGTGGAAACACCGTTAACATCAGGTGAAAAAAATAAATAAAAAGTAATCTACGGTGCCTTGATGTACTACACTATAAAATATAATGCGGGTGATGATGAATTCGTGTGTGGATTAATGTGCTAATGTATGTCAGGTAGGAAGTGACTGGTCAGTGACATTGCTTTTTTATTAGGAATATGAGTCGCCATGACTCTGACTCTGATATTCAGTCTCAATATTACCATGTAAGGTCAAAGAAATTCATCACGTTTGTTGTTGTTGTTAAACCAACCAACCGAGCAACCACTCCACTTCTCAACCAACTCCTCCAAACAACCATCCAACCAACCACCCGACTAAACCACTTTTCTAACCAACCAACCAACTCACCAACCAACTCCCAACCAACCGACCGACCGACCAACCAACCAACCAACCAACCAACCAACCAACCAACCAACCAACCAACCAACCAACCAA
>JBCEWB010140383.1:0-10953 GCA_039654565.1 Peronia peronii | reverse complement strand
CATCCATCCATCCATCCATCCATCCATCCATCCATCCATCCATCCATCCATCCATCCATCCATTCATCCATCCATTCGGCCTTCCTTTCTACCCACTGTTTATTGATATTATCCCGTATGCATAAGGACAAATTAATAGGTCTCAAAAAGCTTGATATCATAATTATTTCTTTAACGTTGTGAAAAGAAGTGTTTTAAGTCTCTGCTTATAGTCAGAACTTGTTGTTTGTATCTTATCATGAACAGTGATCCTCTCCAGGAAAATCCGGGGTTTCTTCAGGGCACTCCAGCTTCATTCTTCCCTACAAGAGCAATTACAGTAATTCCTTGTTGCTATTGGCTAGATAGATGCATTTTATTCTCTCTGTAGTACTTCTTGGTTTCCTGAAAATATGCTGGTGTAAAGGTAATAGTCACGAATTCACACCTTATTTAACCTTCACATTATTTAACCACTTACTTGGTGTCCTTAAAAAAACCTCCCCCCCCCTCCCCAAACCACACACCTTCAAATCTCAGTGAACAGAGTTGCAATCGTCACTTCCACGTTACACTGCCGTGTTCATTGAAGGTTAACCTTGATAGATTGATTGACTGATTGGTTAATGAACGAATTAGCCAGTTGATTTGACAAGGATGCTCAGAAAATGCCTCGTTAAAGTCACCATCAGCTGAATTGATCAACAGAAATAGGAATACTATCATTTTTACGATAAACAGGCCAGTTAAGATAGATCTATGCTCTGCAGAATTATTTATCATACTAAAGTAAATGCTCTTATTAATGTTATTATTGAAAGCGAATTGTAAGATAACGTAATCTTTAAAGGAAAATACCCTTCTATGTTGTGACATAAAATCTGAAAATGTTATTCATAAAAGTAAATTTCAAGTATTCCTGCCTATGGACTGTGAAAAACATCAAGCACTTTGTCTGTCTATTTTTTTTTTTTGGTAATTTTCATTTGCTGTGTGGGCATTGAAAAAGGAGCATTGGCCATCTGAAATGCATTATTGTTAAAATATACATGGCCCATTAAAACAGTTACTCAGTGAATTATGACATTATTACTCTACCGAACTTTACTTATTTTACAGTACAGTAACTTGTCTCACGATATCAACAGCCAGTAGAGCTCTGATTTAAATTGCTAACTATTTCAAATAAACAGATGATCAATTCATTCTATCTACTTTGACTTCCAAATCTTAATTGTAAGTTCATTTCCATGGGGCATACGTTTACGAAATAGCTCAGAAGATATTGATTACGATTATTGATATTAGGTCTATCATCTCTTTAGATGGTTAGTTATTTCCATTACATACCTGAAATGATGTTGAGCCTAGTATGTAGATGATGTGCGTTTAATTTTTTATAGAAACTTATACTGTTAAAGGAACATGCAGGAGAAAGATCTTGTTTGTGTCTCTGTATAAATAGACACAGTGATCTTCAAACAATGAGCAATGAGGATTGTTTAATGTCGGCCTAAGTATATGGATTCCGAGAACCTCTGCAGAATTACGTTTCATGTTTCCGACCTAATCTCCAGTCTCACCCCGCCTCCGTGAGGTCATAAGGCTAACAAATCACACTGCCTAATTCTGTACTGCTAGGGTACCGAAATAACTAATTAGGTAGACGGGATATCCGTCATCGGATTAATCGATATCTAGGTAATCAATCATAAGACTGACAGGCGACTGACATACTGTGGCCATGTAGAGCAGGTTAGCAGTCTTATAAATATTAGAGCGAACGCCCTTCCGGCATCGCATTCAATTACATGTGTGTCGATTATTGAACATTTTCACTTATTTCGATATAATACTTGCTGGCATTGATTTAAAACAAAGAACTGTAGAACAATTGAATACTAGTCAACAAGACTTCACTGAGTAATAGAGTTAACTGTTTTACTTTGGTTTTACCCCTTCTTCTTTCAAAGAGATGGCTCTGTTCTTTCGTTCTTTCTTTCTGATTTTTTATCTTTCCCATCTTTCATTATTTTTTCCTTTCCTTCTTTCTGTTTAACGTACTATTCTTCCTGTCTCTTCTTCTTGTCACATTTTCTGCTCCATACCCGTGATAGTCCTCTCATCCGGGAAAGGCGGAAAGATAGAACGATATTGAAAAATGACACTCTATTTTTTCCCCTTCTTTTGGCCTCTCAATTCTTTGCCCTTGTCACTTTCTTTCTTTCTTTTCTTTTCTTTCTTTCTTTCTCTCTTTCTTTCTTTCATTTTTCTTTTTCTCTTTCTTTCTTTCTTTCCTTCTTTCTCTCTTTTTTTTCTAACCCTCCATCCTGTCTCTTTGTTTCATTCCTATCCTCTTTTGTCTTCTTCATATTTGTCTTCTCTTCTTGCTCAAAACCCAGGTGACTGTTTTGTTAAGTTTTTCAACCTCCAGTCGTGGTGGTTGTCGCAGCTGTACAAACACGCACAAAAATATAAATTTTCGGAGCTTGATTTCTTGGGGACATTTTTATATCTTTCCATATCCAGCAAAAACTCTTCATATAACTGACTTCGTGAATAAAACAGAGGTGAGTAAATTGCCTACTCACTCAGGCTGAGTGCCAGAATTGTAGACAATTCTCTACACACAACTATCTTATTTATATCAGGGCAAGCAATTGAAAAGCTAAAGGGAGGGACAAAATAAGAGTGTCATTATTCAATATCGTTATATCTTTTGTGCCTTTCCCGGATGAGAGGACTAATTCAATTTGCGGTTTTTTTTTTTAAATCTAGAGACGCCTGTCATTTTCTTTCTTTCTTTCTTTCATTCATTCTTTCTTTCTTTCTTTCTTTTTTCTTTTTTCTAACCATTCTTCCCTCTCGCCCCTTAAACTACATCTGGGAGACGAAGAGAGAAAGTGAATTTAATGATTTATAGACTGCTGTCTTCTCTAAAGTACAGAAGTCGACAGATAATATCAGATCGAAAAAGAGTAATGGACAGAATGAGCCGAAGAGATGAAAAAAAAAAAAAAGCAGAAGTCGACATAAATGAAAACTAAACGGGCGAGGGAGAAAGTTGGAATGGAATAAGAGGGGAGAAGGGTGGCTGAAAAATCAAAATGAAAAAATAATTTTTAAAAAATAGAAAAAAAGAAAGAAAACGAAAGGAAAAAAAAATCTAAAAGACTTCCGACTAAGATCGATGCTTAAGCACATCTAAAGTCATTTAGTGTGTCTTTGATGTTTCCACTTTGATGTTATCTCCATATCATTTATATCAAAGACTAATGCTTTTCTATCCCAGATGCCTTCTAGCAGTTTTCACGAAACTTTCAGGCAGTTCTGAGAACTCTCCTCCTTATCTGAAGCTCGTAAACAGGAAGACATATTGTATTCACTTTCTGAAGTTAAAATCCAACCCAGATCTCTGAGGTTAAAAACAATATTCTTTATATTAGAGGACATTCTGACACGAAGTTAATTCCATTAGACAATGCAGTTATGTAATGACATATACGATATCGTAAAGCTAACTCCCCCATCTGTCAAAGAAATTAATATGAAAAAAGAATAATTGACTGATTGTGTTCATTGGATTTTCTTTAGGTCCAAGTTTTATGCCTTCTTCCAGTTCATTTGCCCTGTGAAATAGGAAAAAAACTCTATCTATATACACATAGCATTGTCATCATTTTGCATAAATGTTTTAATATCAAATGCAATACTGCAAACTTTTCTTTCAAATTATGGTCCTTTTATTCTTTTGTGTAATCGTTGTTCATTTGTTCAATCCTTGGTTCTTATTACTATGTACTTTTTACGTTTGAAGAATGAAAAATTATATTTATATCGAGGGGACGAGTGGAGATCCTTAGTTTCTAGAGAAAAAATTAATGATCTCATCCTCTCATACAATGTAAACACCATTATTTACTCCTTAAACACCGAAACTTCATGAACTTATTTTGGGTTTTGATATGAGATTAGTAGCTCATCATTACCCAGAATTCAGTACAACTTTTTTTTTTCTAAATTAGCGATTTGTTTTAATAAGATTTGTTTTAATTCCGATCAACTGGGGCATTAGGTAGAGCCTGTAGTAATTAGATACCAAAGATTTAATTGGACTCCTTAAATCCCATTTGTCACTGGAGCGGCAGTTGTATGGTTATTGTCCAGTGTAATGACAGGCAGTCTTAACCTATTTTGATCAAAAAGCTTTTTTGCTTGAAATTTAATGTCTGTTTCGAAGAAATTGCGATTAAGATTTGTTAACATAATAATATCGTTTGTTTTTGAGGCTTTTCAGTCTTTTTAAAAGTTAAGACTATCTTAGGTGTAATTCGTTAACACACAGAGAATAATAAAATATATAGGCAGTTTTTTTTTAAAGAATAAAGTGGTAAAATAAGTTGTCTTGTAATACATGTCGTATGAAAAGGGAAACGTAAGATTTAAATACGAAGGAAATATTTAACGAGTGACCATATGGGCCTCCTGGTGCAATGAGGGAGCGTCGGCAAATAAAAATGTCTCACCACATCATGACGCGAAACAATTTTGTACTGGTTCTCACATGCGACTTTCGCGAAGGGTCGCACGGGGACAGAGCCTCAATGGCACGTTATGTAACTATATCGATACAATAGATTTCTTACGGATATGGACTGAATTGCAACAATGAACTCAAACAGTGGTGCCAATTTTGAAACTGTGTCAAAAAACAACAACAGGTGTTTTGTCAGAATGCGTTAACGTGGGTCATAGGCTTAGAAGACCAGAAAGTAAGTTGTTATGGGACCTATTTGTTTTCCTTGGCAGCCAAGAGTTGCTTCCCTTAGAGAAATGTCAATAATATGATTATTTTGATTATTTATGTTAATTATCAACGTAGGTCTTATCTAAGAGATTGAGTATGTCATGTCCATGTCTGTGTATGTCCATGCAGTGGAATGTTGTAATATTGATGCACAGTATTATATATGATGATGTTTGTGGCTCTATGCATATGTATACACCCATACATAATTAGTGCAATGTCTGTACCACTATGTCCGAATCGTTTCAGTACAATAAATCAAGTTAAGTGGTCCGCTAAGAGTTTCTGTGTAATCTCTATGATTGGTGAATACTCTGTGATTCACAACAACAATTCTCATCATTTTAAAGTCTGGCACTTTAAAAAAAACGATGAATTCCTAAGATTTCTACCGAAGGAGATCTAGTGCAGGAATGTGACCCACTGTCAGACCACATGGCACAATGACATAACTAAGCTGTCTGTCAAAGGGACCTAAAGACCTATCAAATTGACCTGAACTGTGGTCAGTAAAGCCTTTCCCTAGTATGAGGTGTAGTTTGCCCCACAGACTGAGACAAAGAGAAAGGCTAAAGACAGACACTAAAAATCTGCGCCAACAAACATACAATTACATTATGGTCTTTCAAAACTGACAGATATCAACAAGAGACTTTTTTTTAAAAATTACTTTTTTTCAAAATAAACTATTATTGTCGAATTTCTCTAACCATTAGAAATTCATTTGATTTTTTATCCAACCAACTTCTTTATTTTAAGTGGAAGAGAAATAAAAGATTATAATTATAAAAATAAATGCAACCAGTTCTAATTGTTTCCTGCAGATGGACTGACTGTATGTTTACATTGTTAGATTAAAACGAAATTTTGCTGTAAAAATCGAAATCAGCCACTATTTAAGGACGTAATATAAAGAAATCACCAGAAATCCCCAAACATAATGATAAATCTGGAAATTGAATACTTAAAATATCTTTTTTTTTTCTGCGGACTGTGTGGACACAACACCCGTGCCCTGGCGACAGGTCAGTAATATAGACGTTTAAGGAGGCTCATTCTAAATATTTCAGATAAATTCAATATTTCATGTGTATAGTAGAAACAAAAGACATTTGTTCTTTTTCAGTGTTAATGTGTCACGGTTTGGATGACAAGTAAAGTCAAAAAGAAAAGCCGAAAATCCGAGGGAACATTGATTTTCAGAAGAAAATAGAGCGTTATTCTTGCTTGGGCTCTGAACTCGTCTAGTATTTGACAACAATAACGTCCAAAACATTTGGAGACATCCTCTTCTAACAGATACTAAGTTTTCACCAGGCAGCTATCATAAAAAGAATTGATCGACAAATTTACTTTCATCTGATTCTACACCGTGAATTGCAAGTGTCTACTGTAGCATTTTATTTACTCCCTTTGTCTTTCATCATCTTTGTATCAAAAGGATTGCGAATCTCAGAGGCATTAAGTCAATAGATTATAACAGGACCATCCCTGCACTTTCTCGTCAAGGAAACACGAATGAGAACATTTGTTGTTCAAACTTAAACTGCTTCTATCAGGGTCAGGGTAAAAAAAAAGAGAAAATTCAAGCCAGTATTGGCATTATATTCGGTAATATGGCAATCTTAGGGCAGTAATGAAATGACAGAAAATAAAACGCAAAGGAAAATGTATTCTGCTCGCTCATAGTGATAATTTCTGCTAGAGTAGTTAAACATTATGTTTTTCACTGTCTCAAATTCAACCGTTTCACTCCTGCAATTTTCTTAAGACTGAACAAATTTTATTTTCCTTTCAACCATCGCTCAACACTAGAAAATCTGAACGTGACTAAGGTACAAAGACTAGAATTAATGAAATTATTCCAAACTACCCCAGAGAGTAAAAATCCCATGGATATTTGAGAAATACTTTTGTATACCTAGAGAAGCCCAAATTGTTGCTTAAAATCTCAAAACAACAAATGCAATGACAACAACGACAATAATAACAATAACAACAGCAACAACAATGTCATTTACAACAGCAACAACAGCAAGAGCAACAACGCTAACAAGAAGGACACGAGAGAGCTGTGTGTTCTATCTCTATTGAAATCCTCTCCGAAGTCAGGATTTATTTATCTTCAATCAAGTGGCGGAGGTGACACTTGACACGCTGTCTTGATTTAGGGTGTCTGTGCTAAGCACTCTTAGACTCGCTGTGCCATCTTTAACTGAGACTGTCAATCACTTAATCAACGCTGGTGTGGGACTATCATGCAGTATTGTAAATAAAATGTGGTCACATGTATCAGCTTACTTTTATTTCGAATAGTTGGGCGTTAACTAAAAGTTTATTATATTCCATTAGTTGGATGTGAACCAGAACCCAAAATTTCTGTAGCTCCTTTTCCACCTTCTTGACTTTCAGGTAAGACACAAAATTATCGTTTCTTAGCATAGATCTCTGTAATCAAGTTTCTGTAGGTAAACCTTAATGCTGTGAATCACTGAAATCAATTCAATAGATGTAGATTTTTGCCACGTCATTTTCGTAGACGGAGGTGCACAATAACGTACGGAATAATTCATAATGAACTGTCATCAGAAACAAAAATGTCAATTATGTTATGCACATGATAAGAAAAGGTCGTTTCTTTCAGAAATATCAATTGACAAAATGACATAATTCGAACAGATACAAGACCACTTGACTCTAACTTTGATAACTTCAGTCAGGTCAGAATTTTTATCTTTCAGATAATATTGCAAACGTACACAAATAATGGGCCTATGATTTGTAACATAAAGCAGTGGATAGGCTATTTTCTCATAAGTATTTTTCCAGTTTGTTCATGTTGGGATTTAACGGCCCACCAGCACGATTACGGCTATATTGTGCCTATCACAGTGGATACGTTTACATGCTGAAAAGACTGATCAAACGTATATATGTAACATAATGCTGTACGGACATCGAGTTAGCGGATTGTAAAAGGAATATCAAAATGTTTATATAAATGGATACTTAAAGATTGTACAGTGAAACTAACAAAATACGGATATAAGTAAACATGCGGCTTCCTGTCTAGATCGCAGCATGCCTATCAAGCTATGTCTTTTGGTGCGATGTCACTCTGGCATAAGACCAACCTGGCGTAAAAACTCAGGATGGCCTATGGCTTTGTTCTGTCAAATAGACCTCCAGCGCGTCTCTGAAGTCGGCGCAGTCAAAACTATGTATGCGACTGTTAGTTGACATTCACAGGCCACACAGTGACAGGCAGGAAATTCAAAAGGTAGAAAACATTCATGTATTTTCTGATTGACTGAGTTATTATTTTACTGCTCATCAGCACCATAGTGGATTGCAAGGACTAGCTTTTGCATGAGGGCCTATAATAATGTCATAAATTAATGTCAAAAGATGCTCAACGATTTCGTTTTTGAAAACGTTTGCCTTCATGTAATGTGACGAGATAGCCGTTCCCAGGTGACTGAAAGGCGAAATGGGAACGCAACAGAATATCAAAGTAACATCTTTGACATTAAATAATGTTAGCCGTCTCTCCTATTTGTTTAATCAGTTGTCACACTGCTTTGGAATTTGGAGACTTGATATTTCACCAATAATGCTCAAATAATGTTGAACTGGAAAGTATATAGCAGAAAGAAAGTAATCCTCGCTCGGCTAACACGGACAGAATTCGAACATTCTTTTCACGCTTATTCTCCAAACAACAGCCAGTTGGATCTGCACGGCTTGTATTTCCGAGATACGTAGGGTTGTTATTCTAACTCTGTTCTAGTCAGGATCTCTGCAAGTTGCTTTTGTTGTTTCACATGGATTCACATCACCGACCTTTACCACCTACGCTAAGCCAGGCGTCATTTGTTACCTTCAAATGTCTGTGCAGTTGTTTAATCAAAATAGCTACTGCTACCAACTACCATCACATATTTTTTTCGTCTGTGCTGAGCTGATGGTTCAAGCAATCTGTATTCTGTATTGAATCCGCCGTGACAGATACTTCCTTGGCTGTCTCCTGCTCCTGCAGTGCTTTTGATAACTGAATCTACTCGTGTTTGGTGAGCATAGCCTATTGTAGCATTTGCAAGTAAAGGCAGTGTTGCTCTACTTTCAGCTTGTTGCACTGCCTAGTATTGAAGCCAGGGGGAAAACTTGCAAACACAGTAAATAATAATCTGGCGTTGATTTTGTAAAAGTGCAAAGTATTCCCTGCTCTTCTTGGAAAATTTGGCGTTCCTTGATAGCTGTTTGTGTGTTTGTATGTCAAGACAAAAGCAGAGATAATTCTGTAAGTCTATTTTAACAGACTGAACCTAATTCACAACTTTGAGTTTTTCCGACCAGAAATTTATGGAATTATTATTGATCTGAGATGTACTCTTGTGTTGTTTTTGTTTGTTTGTTTCTTTTTTGTGTGTGTATTTTTTCAAATCTCAATTTTCATATATTCCTTTTTTTGTTTGTGTGAGTAGCTATTTACATTGTTTGATCTGATAATGAATAAATAAGAGTGCAAAGTGGTGTTATCGCTTTGAGTTATTGATCTCATCTCTCTTGATCATACCACCCTCATCAAACACGGTTTAAAATTCTTTTTTTTTTTTTTTTTGAAGTTACGCTGTTAACGACCGACCTGGTTTTAGGTAGGCACATCTATTAAGGTTGGCAACTGACTGGAAAGTGGGGTAATGTAAAAGGCTAGGAGAAAAAGAACAAACAAAATAATAGAGCCAGGAACCCGATGATGGTGCCACATCATACATTTGTGACCATTCAAGCTCTTTTGATCTCTCTCCTCCTTCCAACAATGACCAATGCACGATATCAACAGTAAATGAATATGAAAATAAAGATGAACTAAAATAATTAAAATAAAATAATGTACCTATTGATTTGTCAGCCACTTATCCCCCTGAAAAAACAAACAAAAACAGTTTATAGAAAAAAAAATAAAATTTAATTACTAACACCTGATAAATCAAATCATACTCCTAAAAAGTGTCATAATCAGAAAAATGGTGTAATTAAAGTTTTAATGACTTATCAAGACAACTGTGAAATCCGAACAGACTGTTTTGAGTAGACTGAGTGATATATCAAATCGGTGTATATTCACAAAAGCTGATATTTCGCAGATTTTAATGCTCCGAAGACGTCTTGATCTGCTAGTTCAATGTTAAATCCAGGATACTTATCACCATGCGTCATAATTTCAGACGAGGGCTTTCTATTCACCTAGTCAAAATTTACCCCTGAAGAACCTATCATATCGGTTTGAAATGAACAACTTGCCACCCCATTAAATCAGTTTATACTGTTAGAAACTGTTGGGTCATAATAAAGGTCAGAACCGAATATCTGCTAGTGACTCATTAAATCGGCTTATTTTTTTCAGCCAGAAGGCTTATCATTGCGCAACAGGGCCTTTTCCCAGTCCTTGTCAATCAAAGCGATCCTTACAAGGATAGACTAGACAGACAGACCTTAAAAATATGTCACTACTGTATTGCAGTTTGCTTGGCCGCCATCTTTTTATATCTGCAATTGTTAAGACATCTGCTTTGTCCATGCTCCAATAAAAATGAATCTTTATTCACCCCCCGCGGCCATTACAATTATATTCTACAAAAACCATCTTATAGTATTGCAATACCTGTTTTCTGTACCTCACTAAGGCATTCTCCTCATTCCGGTCCATTTCAGCAATACGGAGTCATTTCCTGTTTTTATAGGCTTTTTTAGCAAGTTATATCATTTGATACTTTGCCGGTACAAGTCCTGATCAATGTCCTGTCACTGGACGCACTGTTCTCTGAGAAACTAAAACCCCGGACTTCATTTATTATGTAGCTGTAAACGGGTAACTGGGCAAAGCGAGACTAGAGCTTGGGTATTGTGAGGCTGAATTATCTGACGGGTAAACTTTGAAGAGGAATGATCGTTAGCAAGAGACAAAAGGAGACATCGATCAACGGTCATGATAACAGCAATTCAAGCTGCCTGTTAACTTTTTTCAGGTGTTTTCATTCGACTTCAGAGGTATAAATTTAAAAGAATTTGATTTTGAACCTGAGAAAATTGCTGTCTATCTATCTATCTATCTATCTATCTATCTATCTATCTATCTATCTATCTATCTATCTATCTATCTATCT
>JBCEWB010140372.1:0-10953 GCA_039654565.1 Peronia peronii | reverse complement strand
CTGAAAAATGTAGTTTTTTTGACAGGCCGCATTATTACAAAATGTTGGATGCAATATCTTGTAAACTAAAATAGATACATAAAATCTGGCGTTATTTTGCTGTAGAGTGATACTCAGAATCTTTATCCTCAAAATTTGAAGGCAATAGCTTAAAAAATAGCAAAGCTTTAGGACTTTAAAGTTTACTTTAAATCGTTGAATATGGTGGCTGTTTATGATGTTACCATGGCAACCGTGTATAGAGGGCAATAAAACATCACAGAATCTCAATTCCTGTTATCTTGTTATCATTTGTACACTTTCAGAATGGAAGTTCTTGGCGATTTGACAATTTTAGGATTTTCAGCTGCAGATCACCTTAATATGGTGAATGTCTAATCTGTTTGTATTTTTGCTTTCACCCAGTGGTTCTTTGCCAATTACACCTACCAGATAGCAGTCAATCAGACAGAGACAGCCATTGTGAATGTTCTGTCATCCACCTCAGGCCTCTTTACCCTCATCTGTGCAGCTATATTCCCCAGTGGTTCCACAGACAAGTTTACCTTGTCTAAGTTGACAGCAGTACTTATCAGGTACATTATGTTCTCTGTAAATATTGCCCACATGTGGTAATATTAATAATAATAGACAGCATTTATATAATGGTTATTCCCATACAATACAGGCCACAAGTGAATTGAAATCTATTATTATCCTGACAGACTCAAAGGAGACACTCCCATAAGTTGTCAGCTACCTGGGAAGCATCTGTAGTGTAAGACTGCTGCCAATTAGGCACTCCGTCCCTATCAGTCTGACAGCAACATTCACTGTCTATAATTGAGTACCTATTTCAAAGTAAAATGTCAGAAAATGTATGGAAATTCTCAAGTTAGAACACAGCATTTTCAATCACAAGTCCTGATGATCCAATCACTAGGCCACTTCCACTACACACATGATGAGGACTGTTAGACATAGAATGAAATTTTCATTTCAGAGCTGTAAACTCTGTCCTTAAGAGTACAGGGATTATATAATTATATCCAGTTTAATTTCTTAAGTTAGGATTCATAAAATATTGATATACCAATTTGAAGTTGAAGATTAGTCTGGTGTGAATGTTAAATCTGTCAGATATTGGAAGTACATGACTCTGGTGATGAAAATGATTTGGCCAGGTGTTGGACAGCAGGAACTATTGGTGGTACACATAGATTTCTATAATAAGATTTATTCAGATTCCAGCAATAAGTTCAAAAGCAATAAAAGCCAAGGATTTTCTTGCTACATTGTATGTCATTTGGAGAGGAATTCTTACCCAAAGTATAATGTGCGAGTTTGTTTTCTTAAACCTTTCAATCCAAAGAAAGTAGGGTTTCTTGCCAATTTTGCTGAGAAATTTTGTGGGTAGAAATTTGGAATTTGGAAATTTTGCCCGGACAGTGGCAGGCAAGTCTTTCACTAGATTGGTTTTTAAACTGCAGGGATCCTTTTGATCCCTTATACTGAGTGAAGCTTTCAGGTGATGATATTTGTAAATTTGTTGTCACTCTAGTTAATTCAATAGTCTGCAGTAAGATTGCTTTTTATAGTACCTTCCATATAATTTGCATGTTTGGTGCTATTCTGAATAGTTTGACCTCACATGGGAAGGAAAACTAGATGGAGCTAGCTTGATGTTGAGCTAAAGCAATTCAGTGTAATTAGTTGGTTACTTTCTCTAGAGGCTAGTAGTGTTATGCTGAAACAAGTCTCCAGCATGTGTTATGGTTGAGACCTATTGGGTTGAGACCTATTGTCTCTGTGAATCATTTAAAAAAAAAAATATTCAGGGTTGTCCTGCAACTATACAAATTCTGCAGTTGTTGGTTGGGGGGGGGGGGTCCTGGGAGTCATTTTGGAAACTGCTGGGGGTAGATGATTTTAACCATTACCATCGAATTCAGCATGGTCAAATTAGAGGAAAACAATCGAAAAAAATTGGAAATCACTCATGGTGGCCATGGCAACCTTGGATTTTGCTACCCGATATTGTGTAACTTTACCTTCGATAGGCTCTGTACTTTTCCAGCCAATGTACTTGTAATTTTATGTACATATTTTACCATTCCATATCTAAATTTTGTCTGAACAGATTTTTAATAAAATGCTTTCTTTTTTTTCTACAATTATTTTAAATTTGGTATGTGAAAAGGTCACAGATTTTTTGAAAATTTTACCCCAAAATCTCAAATTTCTCAAAAACTTAAAGTGATATAAAAAATCACTCCCAACAAAATTTAGATATTGTTTTGTTCTGCATTCATGCCAAATTTCATGATAATTGCTCCATAAATAAAAAAGTAGGTTGCATATTTGTGCTAAAAAAACACATTTTGAGAAAAACGCATTTGAAGTTTTTTTCACTAAAAAAACAGCTGTAAAGAGCTTTTGAGCGGACTTTCAACACCAAAACATGTTTGTTTCACCTACTAGACCTTTTTCCATGATTTCGATGCCTTCTTTTGCCTTCACATGTGCCCCTACTCCCATTTTTCCTCCATTTTCACTTCCCTACCCCCACTAGCAAAAGGGCTTCCGTTTAGCCATTTTAGGGTCCAGAGAGGGCTGTATATGGCCGCCATGTCTTCCTCGGTCAAAACCAAGAGCGTTTTTATTCTTCCTGTGACAAATAATCCACTATTGCACCCAGAAACAGCAGAAACATGGCATATTTCATCCTCATTAGGCCATGGGAAGTCTGTTTCAGAGGCCCAGGTGAACGTTTTCCTTGATATTCAGTGTGGTCAGCGCCTCAGATGGTCAGTTAGTGTCCACCCCTAGCACTGGGGTTCCTAAAATTGGTGAAGGAGATCATAATCAAGTCTTCTATATGCAGTTTGCCGGTAGCGAGTGAAATAGTGATGATCTATCACTGAATAAAGAGTCCCAAATGAGCAAGAGCCTGGATGGCAGAGGGGCAGGTCAACCTTTGCTTGACCACCCTCCCCACACCTTAGAATGGACATATCAACTTTTTAATACCATTTCTATATTCAGCAGAGACTAGACCTTTAAAAGAAAACAGAAACTCAAAATCAAATATTTTGAGCAAAAACCCAATTTCAGAACACCCACCCCCCACCCCCCCTTTAAAAAAACCTGTTTCCTGCTTTCACGTTGTCTGGCATTGTAATGGTGTTGGATCTGAAGCCAGAAAGTCCTACATTGCTCTAGTATCAGTGGCCTAGTGGTTGGGTCGTGATTCAGGATCCAAAGTTCCAGGTTTGAATCCTGATTGGTCCTATCCATTGGAAAGAGATTTACACACATTTCTTGACTTCACCAAGGCTAAAATGAGAACCTGACAGTGAATGGTTTTGTTAAACTGAAAAGGTTTAGAGTGCCTAATATGCAGCTGCCTTGCAAGCTTCCCAGGAAACTAAGTACCTCTGAGAGTGTCTCCACTTGGGATAATAATGGTTAAAGTGTCCAGAGCTTGTACACTGTACAGGGATAAATGCTATATAAATGTTCTCTATTATTAGTATTTGTAGTAGTAGTATTATATATCGTATAACTGCTTACCCTGTTCTTCAGATTGTCAGGCACTGTAACAGTGAATGAATCGCAGTGAGCTAGGAGACTGCTCATTGCTGTTTTATATTGTATTTTTCCTGTTTGTCATCTTCCTCAATATTGTAATGGCGCGTGGCTCGGATCTGAAGTCAGATAGATCTTTCATAGTTATCCCAGAGATCATCTGATTGTTAATCCTGCCCTCAGCTTGTCAGGCATGGTAATGGTATGAAACTGAAGGGTCTTACATTGCTGTATTATGTTTGTGAAATAGTGTTTCTTCTGTTTTCAGTATTTTTAGATACTGTAAAAATCTGCTAGCCTGATCTAAAGCTGGAATGATTATATCAGTTTTAATGCTTGTCCCCATCATCAGCTTGTCTGGCATTATAATGGTGTGTGAGTCAGACCTGAAGCTGGAAGGCTCTATTCCTGTGGGTGCCTTATGGGCCCTGGTCAGTGCCATGTTCTACGCTTTCTATCTCATCCTTGTACGCAGGAAGGTGGAGAATGAAGACAAGATGGATATCCCCATGTTTTTTGGTAAGATCTGTGATTGATATTGTTTTTTGCCAGTAGACCTAACTGATTTAGCTCAACTCTTTAAACACAGGATCCATGAAATGAAGAAGTAAGCAAAAGATTTAAGTCAAGCTTCTAAAGCTAAGAATTATCAGAGTTTTAATATTTTTTTTTTTATGAATTGTTATCTATCAGAACACTCGCTCAATTTACAGGCTGTGAAATGCAATATGGTTATTGCAAACATTGTTATGGTTTGCTACTATTGTTGTTAATGCACATTTCAGTCTTACACTGACTTTTTTTTTTCAACGGCAGTGAGGCACTTTTTCTTCAGCAAAATTACTTCCCTTTGCCCAGTGCAAAAGGTTTAGGACAGGCATTGTAAAGAAGGACAAAATTCTTTAGCTCCTGTTATTCTGGTCCCCCAGAAAATTGCAATCACTTGTAAATGCATTGCGGCACAGTTTTTGCCCCTAGCCGCATTGCGGCCGCAGTTTTGCATCGTGCCACAATTTCTTGCAATATTTTTCCTTTTCGTTTTGAATTGGGGGGGGAAAAAATGGCGAATTTGTTTAATGACGAGTATACGAATGCGATTAATCCTCTCGTGATCGCGAGTAGTCTCCGCTTTCAAATTGCCAACTTTTTTTTTATCTTCTCTAAGACTGTGATGCTGAAGAGCAGTAGATTTAGATTGTGTAGTGGATTTACTTGTTCAAGATCTTCGACAATGGATTGATTCTTCAACAAAAATAACAATCAGTCCAAACTTGGTCTTATAACAAGTGCCATCATACAGAAATTAGTTCCCTACTCAAAATTACGCTAGTGCTGATCAACTGTTTTCTGTGGCCTACTGGATAGCTCTAGATCTAGATCTAGATTTAACTGGATCTAGTCTATAGATTTGATCTAAAACTTGATGAAAACATTTCGCTGAAAAGGGAGAGACAGGCAAGGAGCAAGAAAGAGGCTGTCAAAATCTAGCTGTGTTTTGTCAAGATTTCAGTCAGCAATGGGAAACTTGAAACGAACAAGTCACGACCAAAGCTTAGATCTAGATTTACTTGTTTATGACTTGTGTAGGCTGGATCCGTTCTTTAGTATTATTGTGCTAGTTTGTCAGTGGAAGCATCTCTCTGACTCTTAGAGGGAAATGTTTTTGCACTGTAAATTCTGCAGACACGAAACTGGAAGCTATTCCTTTTTCACTTTCAATCTAATTTTGCCAAAACACAGTTGCATTTTTATTTTTATTATTATTATTTCACATTTTTTAAAATTATTACAAGAAATTTGTGGCAACTGAACAGTTGTGGAAAGTAAGAGACTACTTGTTTTCTTTACAATATTGTCAGTCACCAATTTGTGGTTTGTTTTTCTTAAGCCTTTCAATCCTAAGAACGTCAGATTATCTCGGCTTTAATAGAATGCCTTTTTTGCTGAGAATTTTTGTGGGTAGAAATTTGGAATTTGGAAATTTTGCCCGGACAGCAGCACACAGCCTACTCTTTCATTGGTTTTGAACTACCAATGGCTCTTTAACATGCGTAACGTACACATGGGACCTCCGAAATATATTCGCCCTTATCCGAGAAGGCTAGTCATCGGGCTTTCCTACCCACTGGAAGTCAGGGTACCGTTGAGTCACTGAAAAAAATGAGGGGTTTCGGTCTTTGTTTCCTTCCATCCCCCGATACAAAAGTTGATCCCAACCTGTTTTCTCCAGGAGCAGACGCCAAACCACAGAGACGTTGAACCCCCCCCCCCCCCAATTGATCTGTGACTGGCAATATCATTTTTGTTATTAGTTGTCACACAGCTCTCTAGGGATACCTGTACAGTGGTGCTTATATATGAACAGAGAGAAAGAAGAGTGAAACAAGTCAAATCTTAGATGTTTCATGTATCTTTCAGGGATACTCTTGTAATTGAAATTGCAATATATCAACAAACCATAATTAAATTTTACAATAAAATAGCTTATATGAGTTTATTCTGTGAGAAGTGTGGTCCACAAGTGATTTTTTTTTTCTTATTTTGTTAGCAATTTTTTTGCAAATGTGGAGGATTGGCATGCAATTTTAGTTTTTCAAATGCAATTTTTGTACTTTTGAAATGCACTTTTCTGTGGGGCCAGGTTATTTCAAACAAGTGGGATGAAACAATTATGAAAAAATTTATCATGATGAGAAAAAAACATGTTCATCATATGATGAATTTTTCAGAAGTTTCAGGTACTCATGTTCCAGATAACAAGAGAAAAAGCAATTGTTCTCCTTCTTTACAATGCTTACTTGTACCTCTTGTACCTGGCAAAGTGTGGCAATTTGACAGACAGTCAAAATGGCTCCTTGTTTGACAGCAGTAAATGTGTTATAATCATTCTCCAAGTGTTATAATCATTCTCAATCTTGATTGTGTCTAGATTCTCCTTCCTCATTCTCAACACTAGTCTGATATGTTAGCCAGTCCTTTTTAAAGAAAATTTGTTTCCATTTTCCTTTCCCAGGTTTTGTGGGTCTGATATGTGCTGTCTTGATATGGCCCGGGTTCTTCATCCTGCATTTTTCCAATGAGGAGCCTTTTGAGTGGCCAAACAAAGAACAATTGATGTTTATTCTTCTGAATGGGGCCATTGGCACTGTCCTCTCAGAGTTTTTGTGGCTTTTGTGAGTATCCTGTGTTGTGAATGACTTGCATTCCATTTCATTATTGTTGAGAGCTATTGCCTGCTTTTTGGAGATTCTGTTATTTCAAGATGCGATCCTTGTTTAGGAGCATGGTCAGTCTTTTATTTAGAGATTCAGTATGCTATTTAGGAAAGCTGTTTGTTGCTAAGGAACGTCATGTCTTATTTTGTTTATATTGAACTTGAAAACGGAATTAATGCACTAATCTTAGACCTGCTCTTCTTGTCTGTCTTTTCATCTGCCTTTTTTTCTCTCTTCTAAATTCCAGTTTCTGTCATGACACTGGTATTGTGTAGCTGTTTCTCTAGTACACTAATGAATGTTTTTGTTTTTTGTCTTTTTTTTCCAGAGGTTGTTTTTTGACGTCTTCACTTATAGGAACCTTGTCTCTTAGTCTTGTAATTCCTTTAAACATGATTGCTGATGGAGTCATTAAAAGCGTAAGTATTTCATGAGCTGAGTAGATGTTACAGCTACTAAGAAGACTCGTTTCTCATAAATATAGAGCTGTTGTATGTTGAACTTGGCCAGACAATGAAATAAAATTACAGGCTTGGCACTATCAGTCAAAATATCAAGGAACACATTGAAGAGAGGGACTCCTGAAAACAGCAGTCAGATTCTTGATAAGTTGGTCATTTTTTAATTATTTGACAAAAAATTTCTTGAAATGGTGAGGTTGGCTCCTGGCAGCAGGAAAACTCCTCAGGTGGAACAAGACAGGTGATAGTCTTCAGAAGTACAGTGGGTTTTTTCATTAGATATTTCGGCCTTTAACTTCCTGACATCTTCTAGACAGTATATGTCATGTAGTTATTAGACATGTCTGCTTCATATTGATAGATAGTAATGTAGTAATGATGATAAACTGCCTTCTTTGTTAGTTTCGTCTTTCAACCTCCTTCCTGGTGGTTATCTCGACGTGTCTTTGTTTAAAAAAAAAACAAAAAAAAAACGCTGCCAGCCCTAAAAAAAAAAAAAAAGCCAAACCTGGCCAGGGAGTCACAGCCAGTGATGGCCGGAGATTTTCTCGCGGCGATAAACTGCATGTGTTTCATATACATAAAAGAGAGTTTTCTATTGGAAACCCTAGAGATTACTAAGAGTACAGAGTAGTGAGCCTGAAGTAAAAGACAATCAAAAATTAATAAATTTATTTAAGTAATAATTAAAGGATAGGAAAAAAAAAAAAAAAGATATGAACTTGAAGGCTGCTGAAGGTGGATACAATATTAGTAATAAACTGTTGTCTGCTACTTTCCGCAGATTAACTATGGTGTCTTGTTCTACGTGGGCTCCATTCCTATCCTGTTTTCCTTCATCGTGGTCAGTTTGCTAACCCACTGGGAGAACTGGGACCCGGTCATGCTGCTGGTTAAGAAGATGCTACAGTTCCTGTGCCGGCGCAGGGGCCCAATGAGGTATTCTATTGTCACTTTCTAAACACAATCACCCAAGTCATTTTTGGAGAGTTTTGAGTTATATGCACTGCGTCTTGCTTATGGCCCATCCTGACTGATTGACTGACTGACTGAACCTCTTAGTCACTGGATGGCTTTATGGGCATCACAGATGACTTGATAATTCTTCTACGTTTGTTCCTCTCTTTTGCTATTCTTGCAGATTTGGCGAGAGGCTAGTTGGTCCACTCCTTGATATTATTCTGCCAAAGTTTCTTTTGTCTTTCTCATCTCCTCCTATCTGACATAATGCACTGCTTAATGCTTTTGCAAGTCCAAATGATCTTGTGACACAACTATCAATGTAAGTTTTCTGGTCTTAACAATGGAGAGAAGGTCATCATATGGTCCAGTGACTGCCGTAATATTACTGCAGATCTCTTCAATTCTGATCTGGTCTGTAAACCATATCTACTGGCTGAAAATTCCTGAAGGTCATCTCCATTAGTTAACAGGCAAAGGTTGGATTTTTTTTTTTTCATTCTTTTAGATCACATCACTCACTGAGGCAAAATGAGTTTGTTAAGTTTTCTCAAAACCATTGAAAATGACTTAGGCATTTGTGTTATGACTGTGACTGATTCTGTGCTATTCAGATTGGTGGGATGTTATAAAAAGAAGAAATAAAAGTCTTACAGCCACTCATAGTGAGTTGCATGTCGATTTTCCACCAAACTGAGTTATTATTGTCATATAGGAAAACTTATTTCATACACTTTGATGTGGTGAATGAAGTTCTGAGTTAGCTTGTCTATAGCCAGAGATATTGCAGATTGAAGAGACAGGAGGTTGTCCCTCAGCACTAGCTAGAATCAGGAAAATTGGCAAAATGAGCAGTGTAGCACATAAACCTATATATTCAGCTTACAGCATCTTGATGCTCTCTGCCCATGAAAGCAGTACTTTCTCATTCAGAGATGAATGTTCTTTCAATTTCTGCAATATAGAAACATCAGTATCAGAGCATTTACGTCACATTCAAACTGCGATTTCTCCATTCGAGGCCAGTGACTTACGACTCATTCTGACTGGCCGCAAGACAAAAATGCAAAAATTATCCATATGATAACGAAAGGGGAAAAACCACATTTGTCCACTGAAGTTTTGATTTTAAAGACTTCTTTAGTTTTTGTTTGTTAAGTTATTGATTCAAACCATTGCTTTGGACAACAGTGGCTGTTCCTTTTGATCTTTTCAAGTGGGATAGTTACAGCTCAGGATTAAATCCATTCGTCACAATTTTGAAAATATTAAAAACGGGACATTTGTTGTTCTTTCCTGTTAGTCTCCATAGATTATCATCATCATAGCATTCTATGATTCATTCACACTGGGCAAGTGAGATATGTGCTGAGCATATGAAACTTTTTTTTTTTAAAGTGTGTCAGATTATTTGCCTTTTGCTGGACACAAAAGGTATAAAAATAAATAATACTGTGTTTCTAAAGAAGAAAAAAAAATTACTCTCTTTCTGTTTGGAATAATTAAAACAACAAAAATGTTAAATAGAAAAGAATTATCATGATGGTAACACAAAACATATTCATTACGTAATGGATTTTTCATCAGCTTAAGCAAATCCATTCAAATGTAAAGGACACCACTGAAAGATTTTGACAAAATGCCTTTTGTTAAAAATTTCTGTCTGAAAAAATTGCAATTATCTTATATGATCTCCGTTTGTTTTGGTTAGCAAATAGTGAATATGAAATAATTTGCAGTTTTTAGAGATGGAGCAATGCAAGTAAGTGTCTTTATAAGTCAAGAAGAAATTGTGTTTGAATCAGTGGTCAAATTAGTGAACTGTCATGGAAAAGATGTTTTGTCAACATATGTTAAATCAATGATTTTTCCTCCCTCTTTATAGTGTTTGTTTATATTTTGTATAGTTAGCAAGGAAATGATTTAGCTGATTTTAGAAATCACGCTCCTGTCAGATCTCAGAAACTGTTGGAATTTATTCACAATCATATGGTGTTTACCTCAAACAAAAATATAACTTGGCCTAGTTTTGAACTTACACATTTTGCGACTGTTACTGTCGATATGTATTTATGTACATATGTATTTGCCAATTATTTTTTGTTTATTTTGTTTATTTATTTATTATTTATTTATTTATTTTCCATTTATTTATTTATTTATTTTTTATCTGCAGGGTACGAGATTTGGACAGAGAGCAGACTGCTAGTTTGATTACAGAAGAAACAAACCACTGACAAGAGGGGCAACTGTGACACACTTTGCACATATTGCATAATACAAAATGAGTCAGTACTTCATTGCATTTCTGAGCACATTCATGTGTCCTAGCTAGTGAAAATAGAATTGTACATTCTCTGTCTATCATATTAACCAAGAGACAAACCTTGTGAAAACTGTTTTTCAAGGCAAGACTGAGCAAAAAGAGAAAGAAGCAAAAGACCAGATTCTGTTCTTGGTAGCATCACTGAATCAGCAGAGTGAGAACCCTTGAAGTCAGCAGGACTAGTAAAGATGAAACCAAGTGGATGAGAATTACCCTTTCAGTGTCATTGACTGCAGCAGCCAACATCGCATCCAGTGATACCGATAGAGGATAGGGGATTCATAGAATTGATTGGATTTGCTCAGTTTTTAGCCATGCGTTGGATTAGTTAATAGCTTGCAGTGGTTTTAATACCATGGTCTTCAGTGGGAATGAAAAACAGCCTTTGCTTGACAATCCATGATACCACTGATGACTTGGAAAA
>JBCEWB010140361.1:0-10954 GCA_039654565.1 Peronia peronii | reverse complement strand
ATTCGGCTGGTCAAAATGATCTCCCCTTACACGAGTCCCTCTCTTGGGAGGGGCAGATAATCTGCGAAACGATCTCCCATTATTATAACGAACAAACAAAATTTTTTGAAAATACATTTGTAGATATAAAAGGCAGAATTATAATTTTTGCCCTCCTCCACCTCCAAAAGAAAAACAACCTACAAAATTATGTTCTGACTAATTGCTGCACTCATATACTATATACATGACTGGCAGCAAACAGAAGTACCAAATGTAAATACAGAAGCTTATAATTTAATTTTTGATAAATTGTTCACAAAAGTATAGCAAAGTAATATTTATTCCATTTTTTAAAAAAATCAAATACGGAAAGAATACTATTGCAATCAATGAAAAAACAAAATAATAGCCATTTTGACCGTCAACTAAATTACTTCCCTTTGCCAAGTGCAAGAAGTAAAAGAAGCATTGTAAAGAAGGAAAAACAATCACTTATTCTCTATTTGATCACAAATAACAGAAAATTCTGCAAAATTCACCATGTAATGAAAAGGGTTGTTTTTTTGTTGTTTTTTTTTCTCATGGCGATAATTCTTTTCCGAATTTTTTGCTCCATTTGTTTGAAATAACAAGAGAAAACGTTTTTTTTTTTTTTCCTTCTTTACAATGCTTGAGTTATATCTCTTGTACTTGATGAAGGGAAGCAAACCTAGTTAACTGGAAACATGGCTCATTCATGATCATAAAAGTTGTGACACATGTTTTAACATTTCAAGAAAGAATTTTTAAACTGCAAATATTATATTCATAATTTCCCAGTTTTCCCTGAGACAACATAAATCATTAAAACAGACATACATAAATGGTTGGAAGGCACTTCTAACGTGTCAATGTGCGTATAGTGGAAAACATTTATAACCGGATAACTTATAACAGGAAACTGCTTATACGTAACATCAATCTCCAGTGCGTCTGTTTATAGTAAAATACTCCTATGATTGGTATAGCAGCAGCCAATAATATGCAAACCTGCTATAATAGGGACAGTGATCAGCCAGAGCCATAAAGCCAGATAAACCAGCATGAGATCAAATGTGATAACAATGCACGGGCACTAACATTTAGTTTTGCACTAGCACAGCACACTGTCTTGCCTGGTAGCCGTTATGTCATCTCTGGTATTGTTAAAGGGAGAGAGCTGGACATTTCTACTCATAGACCATTATTATAGCATGTTCAGAACTAGGTGAGGGCATAGCACTTAGTTTGGTGCAAGTACTAACCATGTGGGTAATAAGTCATGGAGTCGACATGGTCAGCACTTGCCAGGCAGGGGATTTCCCTAACAGGAGTCGCCATGCATTTGACAACAAAAATTGCATAACTTTATCACCCATTCTCAGTCTTTTTGTGAGAGAAAAGACAATGAAATTTTATCAAAGCTTTTATCCACTCAGTGTCTATGTTGTGTGCAAATTTAATTAAGATAAAGAGTGTTTTGAACTCCGCTGGAAAACCTTGAACTTTGCATGTTATGATAAACTCATATGACCAATTGCATATCTTTAAAAATTGTAAAAACAAACAAACCGATTCTCAGGAGCGGTTTTTCTTGTATTATGTGGCTGGTAATTGTATCATGAAAGTTTGAAGTGGTTCTGTGAAATTCTGCAGGAGATGCTAGATCAATGATCTTACTGTGACAGACTGTGGAAATGTGACTTTCTTGCCACCTTTTACTATGCACATAGAGTGATTCACTTATGTGTTTCTAGGTGATGAGTATGTCTGTTTAAATTCTAGCATATTTACATATTTTGTACATGCAAAATAACCATGAAAACAAAAACATGCACACACACATACAAAAACAGATATCTCGGCTTCAATAAATAATCCACATTAATATCCCTTGCAAAGAGGTCGAACCCAAAGACATTGGCTCAATGGGAGGAGGGGAGGAGGCAAATGACATACTGTGATATCTTTGATCTTCTGATGGACTTAGATGAAACAACAGTGGACAGTATGTTGGGGAAGGGGCTGGGGCAGAGTCGGGGACGAAGTCCCTTCACTGATATAGTCTCTTAGTTTGGCCACAACCAAACAACCAGGTAATTTTAACCTAAGTCTTTTCAACTGTAGTGTTGTGTTTAAATGTTAGATATCAGTGTGGTCAATTACTCTGCTAAGATTCATCATAACTAATATAAGATCAAGTATATAAAGTAACATTTTCTATAACATGTCATATTATCCTCACACTATTAAAGTCTTTGCTGAAACACATCCAAAATATATGTACAAGAATTCATTATGAGAGACTATTCATGAAAAAAGTTTCTCCTGGTTTAGACAACAGCAATTTTCCCATTATTCATTAGCTCATTGCTTGTTCATTATAACAGGAATTAGTTAAACCAAGAAAATAATGCTAGTTCCAGCAACATAAGATTTTCACTGGATAAAAATTGATGAAAGTAAATATTTCAACTATATATGTTACACCCAAATCATTCGTAAGTTCTTCCTAAAACTGAATCACAAAATCCATTTGTGTAAAAATACCTTCTTTAAGAACTTTAGGTTGATTTGACATAGAAATCCTGGTATTGTGGTTTTGTGCGGCCTTTGTTCATTCTGAACACCATCTCGTAAGGATAAGGCACATTAGGCTGTGATAAGTCATCTAGTTGCTGCATCTGAAAAACAAAAAAATCTGAACTCTTTCAGGCTTGATCAGTGAATCAGAATGCAGTTTACCAGGTTTAAATCTCACATCGGTACGTTTGCTGCGTTATGAAAAAACAGACAAAGGACTTCCATTAAGATCTAATCAAGAATTTGATAGGTCTGTGTCAGCTCAATACAAGACATATTTTGCCCAAGAGGTTAACTCCAGATCTGCACATCAGGTATATATATATACAACAGATGACTGGCTACTTAATCCTGCTACGGTGGTACATATACTGACTCGATCCTCTGTGATATTTCTTGCCATTCACTGAGACTTAAAATGGTTTATCTACCCCAGCTTTGTCAAACTGTCGTTAAATGATAGGCATAGCTGCAGCTTAGTATATGATCTTTCAACACTCAATGGAAATATTAGTCAGTAAGAGAATGAAACAGCACGTACTTCTCAAGGATGAACTCCTATTAGACGAAATGGAAGAACAGAAATCAAAGGCCACAATTCAAGTCCTCTAAGCACCTGAGTGTATCCAACATAAATAATGATGCCAGAGGGGAATATCAAATAGTCTTTGTTATTCCATATTGAATTACTAGACACTCCGACTACATGGCCCACTCAACAAGTTTCACACTTACCAGCGATCAAGCTGTTGAGGGTCAAAAGTGAGCTATAATTATGCATGAATGGAAACTAAAGCAGTCTACTTATCTATTCGTTTACATATCAGGTTGCTCTCTTGTGCTCTCACTCTATGCCATTATTTGACCAGTTGTACATATTTCTTTGTAGCCACCCGAAGTCGAACGCTGGCCCGTCTGATCATAGATGAATGATCGAAATCCACGTGGCCAGCGGGGTGATAACATACAGTTTACATTGAGATACTATAACGTAAACGTCAGTACACCCCTTTATAAATGAGTTATGCTAAGGTTATGGATGAATGTGTAACAGAATGGGGTCTGTGTGTAGGGGGGTGACAAATTTGACACCCCTGTGTAATTGACACATATACTTGTAGGTACCGTAACCCCTCTATCGATGACTAGTTTCAAGAATTATGTGTCAAAAAATGTGGAGTTAGGGAAGGGATCTGAGAATGCACATGGTCAGTCAAAGGCCACTGGTGCTATTTAGAAGACTAGTATTATTTAGAAGGCTAGATGGAGTCGATGGTCATAAGTTTAAATGAAACAAAGTACTAGCATTGGCCGTCTAGATTGACAGGCCGGAGTTCGCTATGAAGAGTTTCACTTACTCCGTGGCTGGTCTAGAGTTAACAGTTTCAAGTCAAATGACAATGAACTTAAGTTCTGAGAATTACTTGATTTCTTTTCATGATTAGAAATGATAAAGTTTTGAAACCTTTATTGTCTCTCTATCTATTATTGATGGTCATCATGAAATTGCATGGCAGCATAAACAGAGTGAAGTTCAGGATTTCAAAGAAAAGATAGGTTAAAAAAATTCTAGGAACGAAAATTGTCATATTTCACCATTTATTTGAATTATTGAATAATAATGACATTGTGGCTGGGTTACTTATCTTTTTGATTTCACTTCAAGCTTTAAACCTTTGAATTCAGTATCCTGACGTAAATGAAGTTAGAAAGAAAAAAAAAGCATCCATTGCTAGCTAGGATGCCAGGATTTATGTTACAATTTGCCTTGTCATATCCTTCAAGGGTGCATAGTACCATATGTCCTTTCACTCAAGATTCATTTAATGTAGTCTCCACTTGGCCCGTGCCCTATGCACAATCGGTCATGGTGTCATAATCTATAAATTGTTACGATAGTCAAAATGTCAGTTACATGGAGAATGCTTGACCATTGAACAATCAGTCATAGCCCACTATGATATGGCGTGCTCTGTGCCGCACCATACGATGCGTGACAACAACTTAAGGTGTGTTCACAGAAGAAGTGTTGAGCAACAATTTGCCAGTGAAATGTACATCTCGATCCGTATTCACAACACTCTCTTTTCTAGCTTCACTGCTACAGAAAATTCCCCAGTATCAATCATGTGGTCCAAATCTAGTGATCACTTATTCACTGTCATCTCACCTCATATATCTCACCAGCTGAACTAGATTTAAGTCTAGAGATTACAAAGTCTACAAAATGGATATGGCATCTCTTTCTTCTTTTTCTTCTTTTCTCACAATCACTGCCATTACTGGTATATCATTTTTATATTCAACATTTAGTTTTATAAAGTAAAATTACTATATTTTGAAACGGAAAGATCATCATCACCATCATTGTCACTGTTGTTATCATCATCTTTTAAATCATAAGAAGTAAGCTCAACATGGAAGATCAACATGTTCTGGTGTGGAGACATTCCTGGAGGTTCGTGGTCAGTCTTTGTGGAATGTCCAACCAATATGTTTGGTGTGACTGCAGTGTTAGACTGACAGATTTTGTCTAGCCAGGTGCATTTGCGTGACACAGCTTTGAATTTTCACTTGTTTTTCCTCCACTCCATTTGGTGTCAAAGTTCATTTATTGTTACAAAATGTGACCATATGAAATGATGGCCACTTTTTGTGATCGACTTAAAAAATTTTTTATGCGAATTATAAGGTTGTATCTGGTATCAAATTGCATTAGAATTCAACGCTCAGCCGATTTGTGAAATCAGATTTATAAAATACTGAGTTTCACACCCCATGTTTTTGCTAATCTTAATCCCCGGTCAAAGTCAGTTATGAGAAATTCATGCTGAGCGTGAGTGGAGAGGTTTTAATTAATGATATATGAATATACTTCCATAATCCACTGAGGTCATAAGTGTTTGATACTGACTTCACATATGACAAAGAAAAAATATTTTAACTAACTGAATGGTTGATTAGATTGGTCATGGAGTTAAATAATTATTACCCGTCGTTTAAGAAAATATCTTTGGTTATGCACAGGCTACTCCACCTTAAAACGTTTTTAGTGGAGACACAAAAGGTGGATTCTTAGATGGACGGACTGAAAAAAAATAATGTTAGGCAACTCATTTGACTATTACCCCGACTGCTTTGACATTGATTGTTATCGCTAGCTGAAGATTTACCTGTGTGAACAGTAACAGCTGCTTCCATAGTGTGTATGTGATTGTAT
This sequence comes from Peronia peronii, assembly GCA_039654565.1. NCBI lineage: Eukaryota > Metazoa > Mollusca > Gastropoda > Systellommatophora > Onchidiidae > Peronia > Peronia peronii. The sequence continues at coordinate 5,151 of JBCEWB010140361.1, read as the reverse complement.
GCAGACCAACATTTTGTAATTTACAGTTCCTGACTTATCTCAGTCCACAGTGCTCATTTTCTTTCAAATAGAGTGAATTTTCTTGTGGCCAGCATTATTGTTGAATGAAAACGAATGGGTTTTGTTTCCTTATGGATGATCGCATGAATGATTCAAGCACATGTTAGCCTATTTTTAAAATAAGCGAGATTGCCCAAAATTCAGTGACAAAAACTGATCTGTCAGGAAGCATGGCTTATTCTTCCTCATAAACTGTTGGCCAAAAAAAAAAATAATAATAATAATAATGCTCTAATCCATGTTTGTTGATTATGCAATAAAGTGTTACTTGCTGTACCTCTTGTTCCCCATTCTCATATTTCTCTTTCATCCTCCCTTCCCTATTTTGACTGCATGCCAAGCTATGTGCTTTTCTCTTAAAGGGACAGCCTGTTGGGAAATTACATCCTGTGAGCTCATCTGACACTGGGTTATTTCGTGCATTTTTTAAAAAAAATAAACCTGGAAATTTAGGCAGGTGATTTATAGTGAAAATAGTCCCTTCCGCAGGAGATGTGGGTAAGCGGATTGGTTTTTCCAGCAGCGAACTCTTAGGCAAATACCACAGTATTTTCAATTTTTGTGTGATATAAATGTCAACTAAATGTGTTTTCAATACAATCATTTCCTATCAATCAATGCGGTGCTTTAGTAAGTTTTGCAAAAAAATTGTTATGAAAGATATTGTTTATCCTGATGTAATTACATCCAATAAGAGAACATTAAATTACTTCATGACATTCTTATGGTTTATGTGAAAAATGAAGCCATAAAATTTATTACACCTCTTCTTGTGAAAGTCTCCAGCCATTGGCAGCTCCCATGTTGTCATCCAGCTGAGCCAAAGTCCTGGCCCCAATAATCACTGATGACACCACATCTTTCTGTAACAACCAGCGCAGAGCCACTTGGGCCAGACTTTGATCCACATGGACTACATAAGAAACCAAACACTATGTTGGAGATCTGGGGCTGGTAACACACACTAGTCCAGTAGAAAATGATTTGAAAGAGTCTGAGATACAATCTGGAAGGACATGATTTTTATCTGACGGGTCCTGAGGATATTTTTTAACAATTGATCTGAGGCCATATTAACCACCGTAATTCAATAAAAGTTTAGCATGGTCAAATAAACAACGAAACCAATATAAAATTTAAAAAGCAAATATTGTTTCCACGTTTATTGGCTTTTAGATGTATCAAAAGAGATGATTTTCGGTTGAGATCTCCTATATTCTTTGTTCTCATTCTTTGCTCATATTCTTTGAAACTTTGCAGACAGAATATTTTGGTTCAATCCCTAAATTTTGTCTCGAGGGATTTTGACACCTTTCCAATTATTGTTTTACGAACTTTAAATGTATATATATACACATTTACATAATAATGACAACTAATGCATACGTTTGCATTTTTTTCCTTAAGATATCTAACATCTGAGAAAGCATGTAAAATATTACAAAAAGTTTATGCCAATTTTTTTTAAAATCAGTATATGTCAGTTTTTATGAAAATAAGTTGGTAAACCTCAGAGAGCCAACATAAGTGTGGAAAAAAATTCTGAGATAAACTCATTTGAACATGTGCAAATGTTCTCAGACTGATAAACATAAGAGTGTCTAAAAGTTCACACAAAAAAACATAAAAACTCTGAATATTTCTGCCCGATATTTAGGTCCATGATTCTCTGCTTCCTTTTCCTGCCTTACTATATAAATGCTTCCACAATTTCTGTCTGATTTCCATGAAATCTGACAATTTTTGTACGTCCATATCTAAAAAAGTATTCGAGAAGAAGTTTGGAAAGCAATCTGTATTCTTTTAATAAAGTTTTAAAATCGGTATTTTACAAAAATCAAAGATTTTTCAAAAATTTTACCACGAAATCTTAAATTTCTGAAAACTTGAAGGATACCATTATGACCAACACTTTGTATCATTTTATTCTACGTTCATACCAAATTGCATGACAACTGCTCCACAAATAGTTAGGTAGGTCTAGAAAAAGCACATTCTGACATGGTATTTTGCGTAGTTTTCAATCTCTTTCTCCTCAGAAAGTCAGCCAATATCCATCCCTGGCACTGGGGCTCAAGATGTAGGCTTATAATGTCATAATCAAGAGCTGTATGCATCCTTTGCTTGTAACTTATAGAGACATGGTGATTCAACGTTCCAAACAGAGACAAAAGAAAGATAGACCTAGAAGGCAGGGGACTGACTATTCATTGGATGACCACAACTCAAACTCATTAGAATATACACATCCACTTTCTATTTCAATTTTTATGTTCAGAAAATGCAGAACTTTTAAGAAAGAAGAAAAAAGCTAAAATTGATTTTGAAGGGCAAAAACACAGTATCAGGAGCCATCTCCATCAGTAAAGATTTATTACATGATCAGAATTGTTTAGCGAATATGAATGCCATGCCATTGAAAAATTAATATAATTATATATATCAGCCATGATATGTCCTAAAAAAATAAATTCAGCCGTGAAATTTGTCTTAGTTGCTTTGAGAACTGATTCCTGTTAAAAGAATAGTCATATCTATGCATAGTTTTCTCGTTTTAAGGATCTTTTCTTTTTAAAATTAAGTTGTTTGTATATCTATATGTATATATGTGTATGGATATGTTTATATATGGGTGGATGGACAGATGAATAAATGTACATATGCAAACACGTACAAATGCTGTATATTCTTTGTTTTCCTCTTGTGCATATTTCAAACTAGTAATAATATATTTCTTTATGGACAAATAAAAGTGTTTGTACATGTATTAGAATGTTCATTCATAGGATCAGGAATTTCCAGCCAGAAGAGTCCTGGATATAATAGAAATAGCAGATAAGTCCAAAAGAATCTTTCTCTCTCAAATTACAAAATGTAATGAATTAAATTCAGAAAGACTGGTACAAGAAAAAAAAAGGTATTAGGACTTACTGTGCTTCTTGGCAATGGCTTCTGTTGCTTCAATCATATCCCAGGTCTTATCTAGAAGGCTGGCCCAGGAGGGGGCTATTTGCATCTGTTTTGCTTCATTGTCAGCTATCCAGCCTATACGGCCTTCTGTTGGCTTTACACCTCGCTGAAACTTCCCACTCAATAGACCTCTGTCGATATCAAAAATATCTTGTCGGTTATGTTTATGTGTCAAATAAAAATGTGAATGCTGAAACAACAAAATCAAATAATTAATGATAAGATCAAACAAATATCTGTTGTAATAACAAAATTTTAATGTCACATCTGGAGACTTTATTTGAACATGTATGTTTACGAAATTTTACATACTGATAGGTCTAATTTTCTTTCAGTGCCTTTTGATTTTTAAGAGTTGGTAAATTCAATATTTCAAGAAAGATGAAAGAACAAAATTAAGTTGTTTCTTTCCCTGCATGTATTAAAGCTAACACAAAGACATTTTTAATTCACATTTACAGAGTTAACAAAGATGATTCCAGAAATATACCCAATATGTGGCTAGCGATAATGCGATCAAATGTTTACAAACGTTTGTACGTGCTTTGTCTTATATCAAAGGTTAGTTATTTTTATTTTTAGACCAAATGAATTGACATAACACTCAACATAAGTAGTCTTACTCTTACTTAGTTATCAACGCAGCTCACCTAGATTAATACTTTTGATTGACCAAGGCAAGAAAAAAATTGCACGCACCAATTTAAACCAAGCTGCAGGCGTTATGTGCAATGATCTCAACTCAACTGTTGGACATTTTTTGGCCTTAAAATTCCCACATGGAGTTAGAGAATTGATGTGGGAAGGTTTTCAGGCTGGCCACTGTTACATTAAAAGACATCATGTATCTTTATTCCCGTCATGCTGTTACTTTTTGAGATTTTACATGTAAAAAAAAATGGAGCCGTGATCTTAGATATTTTTTGCCTGCTAAAATGCATTCAAAATGTGTTCATCAGAGTGCTGTGTGCACACATAACTTTGTAAAGATAATGCACCTCTGCTCCTTAAACATTAACAGTACAGTAGTCAGGATGTCCCGAATTATCTTTAAAAATAAAGTAAAAAAAAAAAGTTGCAAGTGAATATAATTCATGATAGGCTCCATCCTGTTGTTGTTGTTGTTTTATGCAGGCAAGTGAAATTTCTAAAGCTTTTCTAAATATTTTTAATCAAATTAATTAGAAACTGATGTATTCAGAGTAACAAAAAGAATGTATGAGATGAGGAACAAATAAGAAACAAAATTTATAAATGAAATAATTTTTCATTCCTTGCTCAGGAACACTGACTGAACTCTTAAGATATTCAGTATTACACAATCACACAGATAAAGATGTTAGGTAACAGGCTGAGAAGGATAAAATTACAACTGCAATGTTTGTTATTGTGAATTATGTTAACATTTGTAATATGAGATTTTCAGTTTGACAACAGAGAGATATATATGTCTTCTTGACTTATCAAGCACAAATAAAGTGAAGCTAATAAAGATGGGGATATTTCTAGCTGACAAGCAGACAACTACTGTGAGGAAAAATAAACCTCGTGGACAGTCAAGTTATTCAGAGGAGATATTTTTTTTTCTGTCTGGACAACTTAGCAATGATCTGGAGTGTATTTTGGCTTGACATTATCACTACTGTTTTATCAAAAATATGTTTTTGATTCATCATTCCAAACAAGTTCATGTTGTGCAACAATGAATGAACTGGTTGTCCACAGTCAGCAATACAGATGATTTTGCTTTCGTCAAATTGGCAACTAGTAAAGTGGTTCTAGTAAAAAATGTCTATCACAGTTAAAAAACAAAATCTAGCCACAATATTTTGTGGACACAAAATACTTATCACAAGAATACTTACTCTTGTGAGATATTTAGTGAAATCAGTAGAGGCACAATGAAATATTGCACAAACTGGCAACGTTCCCAAGTTCACTCGATCATATCCTTACCCCTTCAATGGACTCCATGGTAAGACTCCAATGCCTGCAGCTTTACACCCTTGGAAAGGTGGAGTTCTGAGTCTCTGCTGACCAAGCTGTATTGTTTGTTTGTTTGTTTGTGTTGGGGTTTAACGGCACATCAGCACGATAACGGCTATATTGTGCCAAACACGG
>JBCEWB010140350.1:0-10954 GCA_039654565.1 Peronia peronii | reverse complement strand
TATAACAGACCATTCTCGGCAGGAAAATATAGCGCAAGCATTGCGGACTCGTATTTTCTCAAATTTTCACATGTTAATTGTAAACGCTCATCGTCCATTTCTACAAAAACCAACTACCAGAGGCAGACCAGCTAAGCTGTTACATGAAAAATTGTTGTCTTTACTCTTCTTCTGATTTTTTTAACTGGATTAGTGAAGTAATGATGGCATCTGATGATCATAGCGTGGACACCTCACTAATTTCTTTGTCAGAAGCAAAAGATTGTGATAAGCTGGATTGATCGCAGAGCAATCACTTGAGACTGCACAGAAAATTCAATCATGAAGGTATTATTATCTATCGATGTGATCTCTATCTGATCCGCAAAATACATACCAGTTACTACCGTCTCTACAGAGCTGTTTCCTGTAATAATACGGAGGTGTTCAAAAACTTCGGCTAGCTATGCTCCATGCTGCGACAGTGTCTTTCGTGACTGTATCTACTAATGTTTGAACTTGGCCTATTGCAGTATCTACGGGTAAACGTCACTGTAGTTGTCTTGGTTTGACTATTTCACTTTTTTTTGCGTTGTCGCCATTGCTCCTCATGCATGGCCGATGGCTCTTCCTTGAATGCATACTCTCTTACATACATAACCAGACCATAAAATACCGGCATCTCCGAGATCTCTAGAAATAACACTCTGTGCTGTGAGTGAGTGGGAAAGCAGGCTCTTTGCCATCATGTGTGCCACAGAAATGTCTATGATCTGCTGATCTGACCCAGACATGGGCGAAAAGAACGAAGAAGCAAAGAATAAAAAGACTGGGCATTCTCTATGTAATATTGGGTCTTTTCTTGTAACAGTGAGCTATAGAAGATGAAGTTCATGCGTTAATCATCGGATTCATATTGTCGATATCAGATAATGCTGCACTGTTATTTGTTATTGTCGCTTGGAGAAGGTTACAGCGACCCTCGAGAGTGTGCCCCCTTTCCAGCTTCGTCACATTATGGCATTATCATAGCAGTCAAGTCCTATTCTTTTTCTGTCTTCCGTCTGGATTGTGTTGTTGAGTTGTCGATATTTCATTTTCTCCTCCCTCTCTCGCTCTCTGTTGCTCTCTCTTTCTCTCTACCTCTTTCTTTCGTCCGCATTTGCAAATTTGTTTTCATTTCCTGAATGTTCCTACCTCTATAAAAATGTGGTAATGAATAAAGATAACTAACATGGAGAGGAAAAGAAACAAAAAAGATAATAATATGTGAAAGATCGATGGCTATAGCTGATCAGCACAAATCCCTCGTAGCGATCATGCAGAATACAGAACCCAGTCCAGGATATAGCAGCTCCCAGGACGTCTGAAAGACAGAATATGGATGAATGAAAACCCAAGGGTTCTATGCTCACTAACAGAATGAGCGGCTGTGACGACAGACCACCATTTCAATGGTGCATATATGGAGCTTTCACAAGTGCTCCAGCATATAAAAATAAAGCTATTAAATAGTAAAGCTATTGAACTTTTAATCCAAACGTGTCAAGATAGCATGCTGGAGTGTCAGCGTTTCTCTGATGATATGTATATTCATGATTAACGAATGACAATTGACACCTTCAAGGTGATATAATATGAATACAATATTCGGCTCTCTATACTATTTAGAAAGAAATTCTAATTGTAATTATCTTTGAGCAGATCAACCTCTTGACATTTGTAAGGTTAAAATGAGAATGAGTTAAATGAAGATATAAATGAAGATTTCTTTAGAAGACAAAAACAGGAATAGCAGATTCCACAGCGCAGGAGTTATCTATAAACACTTTTAAAAAATCACTAAGATGAAAATGAATGATTTTTTAAAAAAAGTTTATAAAGTCATATTATCTGAGGAATCTCATCCAAGATCTGAGGGCTACAGATATTTTATTCTATTTTCAAAGCCCCGTTAAATGAATCTTTTTTAAGTGGGCCAACCGTAGTGTTTAACATCACAGGCTGCCAAGTTATTTGACGTCTACCGTAAAGATAACGCTGAGTGGGTCATATGAAAAGGTGTGAAGATGAAGAAGTGGGTACGGACAAAATGAAGGATGTGAAGTTGTAGGAGAAGACGTCAATAAAATGGCGAATGGACTGGAGACAGTATAAAGAAATTTTAGGACGCTTCTATCGAAAATGGCAGTAGCTGAACGTATTATGTGTCAATAGAAGATCTATTTACTACTGTCCCACATCAAAGAACAAATTCCAGTAAATGTATTATCATTTTATCTTCATATTGCTGTCCGGAGCCATTCCTCGTATATTATGAGTACCATATAGTCCACTTATCACGAACACATGTATGTTTCTACTTCCTGAAGAGAGAGAGAAAGAGAGAGAGAGAGAGAGAAAGAAAGAGAGAGAGAAAGAGAGAAGCTCTTGGACTGCCAAAAAGCACTTATAATAATATTTGACTTGTTAGTTTTTATTTTCATCTATTTATCTAATAATCAATCTATTTCCTTCAAAGTTGAGGCGTAGTGTTATAAAAAGTTCATAACTATTTTCAAATATTTGATCAAGGGAATGCAGGTGCGTTTCTTTCTTGTTTCTACAGACTTATTTTCTTCAGTCAATAATAATTTTCTCTGGGCAAAGCTAACATTGGTTGAGCATAAAAAACAAAAACAGTTTCATTTCATACGTAAAAGAAACATTGTTTGAAGGCGTATAACGATGGTATTATTGAAAATGTATTGATTTCTCCGGACTTTTTCTTTGCAGACAGTTCAATAAAAGCATATCCCCAAAGGAAGTGCGTTTAAAAATCATAGTTCGGCTCGAGTATTTTGATTCAGAGGAAACGTGATGAGGAAAATTGAGGAGGTTTAATGAAATATTTTAGTTACTCAGCGACGGATGAAAGCATGCAGATCTTATCCATTGAAAGGCGACATTTATGAAGAACAAAAACACACACACAATGAATAAAACAACTGTTAACTTGAAAAGTGACAGTAGGAAGGCTAAAGAACAGAAATTGAAAGTTACCAAAAAAAAAAGTTGTCAAGAAGAGAACAAAATCATCAAAGGTGGATGAAGTGAGAGGTATTTCTCTGTGATATTCTAGAGCGGACAAGTTATTCCATTGTGTGCCCAAGACAGAAAGAAAAACAGAAAGAAAGAGATGGAGTAAGAATGAAAGAGAAAGATGGTCAGAGAGAAAAACAAATGAAAAAGATGCCGTTCTCACCATTCATTCTCCTTGTTCTTTGGCGAGCTCACTGACAAAGAGAAAAACAACATTTTTATGTTTCTAAGATGATTATTAAACGAGAGGAGAAAGTAAAGAGGAAGACATCTGTCTCATTTGTTTCTCTTTTTTTCTTTCTATGAAGCCTTTTCTCTCACATTCGCCATTTTTTCTCTCGCTTCTGCTCAAAAACTCTAGTTATAACTGTTAGTGGAAAAAATTCTTGGATCACCTGGCAATTTTGTTTTAGCGTTTTGTGATAAATTAGAAAGCAGCTTTTTCACATGTCAGAATAATGTGAACTGTTTGAGTGAAAGAAATTCTCAAATCAACGCGATAGAATTAATATTTCCATTTAAGAGTTTATGTGTTTTTTTTTCAGGTTCATTAGTCCATTATGCATGTTCCGTATGGCCATAATGTGAAAAGCAGGTCTGTTGGTCAGGTAAAGATCTCATTTATCCGTTCACTTATTTACACACCTGGCCGATTTTTTTATCTCACCACTTTGCAACATTATCTGGGCGTGATTGTCAATACTGACCAGCCAACCAGCAGCTGACAACTGGAGCAGATGTTCGTATTTGTTTGTCTGTTTTTTCGTCTGTCCTTCTGTTAGTTTATTTATCAGTTTATCATGCCGTCGGTCTGTAGTTATGCCTTACCGCCGTTTAGTCTGTTTATCTATTTGTCTGTCTGTCTATCTGCCTGCCTGCTTGTCTAGCTGTCTGTCAGGGGAAGATAGACGAACACAAATGTCATTGTCGTTTATCGTCAGCAAGGAAGAAAACAACAACCTGAAAATTCCGATTGATGACAGGCAGTCTATTAGGATATAATGAAGCGAAACAGCGTGGACAACTCTATGGGGGCAAAGTGATCCAAAAGAAACATTTCATGTGGACTGACTTGTCAGTCAAGTTATTAAGAGGGCTATGTAAATACAGTCATGTCTGGCTTATGACTTCATGATTGACTTGACTGTTGTGTTTCTCCATGAGTATACTGTTAAGTTTGATATGCATCATTTCCAAAATCATGAACCGATGGGTCAAGAAAAGATAGGCTTAGCACGTTGAAAAGTTAATAGAGTGAGTCTGGATTTCCTTCCGTGCTTGGACCCAGACTAATACACCGTTGTCCAAACATCAAGACAAGAGGGACTAGATAAAATATATCGTATAAAAAAGACTGTCGTCCTTCGGGCTCTCAGAACATACTGTCAACACTCGTTTTCTTCGTTTCACGATCGTTCTTCTGAGCAGGCCTAATCTTGATAAAATGACTGCAAATCTTCAGTTATTGTATTTACGAAGCAAGAGATTTTCATTCATTCATTCATTCATTCATTCATTCAATCATTCATTCATTCCTGCTTTTTTTCTTTTAAGCATTTATCAATTCATTCATTCATCTATCCAATCCATCATTAATCAGCTCATTCATTCATTCTTTCATTCATTCCTGTTTTTCTTCGTTCAAGTATTTATCAATTATTTATTCAGTTGTCCATCAATCATTTATTCATTCATTCATTCGTTCCTGCCCTCCTTGTTTCAAGCATTTATAAATTCAATTCATTTATTCATTTAACTAATGTTCCATTATTTCATTTGTTCATTCATTCATTCATTAATTTAGTTATTCATTTATTCATTATTCATTCATTCTTCCATTCACTAATTTATTCATTCATTCATAACAAGTTTGTTTATCGGTTGTGTCTTTCATTCATTCATTTCTCCCTTTTACACACAAGAAAAGACCAGGTTCTATGAATAGCGTGGCATACATCGCTTGATGGAGTAAATGACTCCCTGGAATGTAGGTAGCATTTCCCATCTACCCTAGCCACACATCAACATCCAAGTTACCGGATCACATTTATCCTGGACAATGTTTTTATTGTCATGTTGTACATATAGCAGTGCACAGGTATATAATGAGACCATGTCTATACACCTTCCGCCTGCAGTCAGTCATTCATGGAGAATCTCCAATGGGAGGGCAATCGTCCAAGGACATCATTATCTTTCCTTTTTTTTTTTTTTTTACCGTAATCATCGTTATTGCCTGTTACTATTTCCAGGATAAAGTTCACGGACCAACGTCTCCACTCACTCAAATTTTAAGATAAGTTTACCATTTCATATCATGAATAGCTGTTCCATCTTAACATGTTTTTCCTAGAACGTCTTTTAACAGTTGCACTATTTCTTTGCATCGATAAATTAGAACTACTTTTAGGTAAAAGAAAAATCGCTTGCCCAGTATATATTTTGATCAGAAGAAAGAGACAACTGGAAAAAAAAGCTGACTCCTAATACAATTGAGCTTTCGACGTTGTAGGGATAATACTGAATGATGGTTCATTTACAGTACTAGACTTATTTGAGAAGGCATTTGAGACACAGAGATGAAGTTTGTGGTATGCTGTAACCGAAGACAAGTCCAGAAAGAATCTCTGGTCATACCAGTTGGGAGAGGACGGGATGGATCAAATCGATCTTTTAACGCAAAGAAGGCTGCTGGAGATTTTACTTCTGAAATGTAATGGGAGAAAGAGGATAATATATTTCTCTTTGGAGTGTTGCTGATTTCGAGATCCGGTGCGAAAAGATATCCTTTCCGGTAAGCCCGGAAATATAACCTGAGCAGGATTTGTCTCGGACGATCCAAAGAAAAAGTCCCGCCAGGTTTAACAATAATATTATAGGAAAGCAGAACATGGATCTTCCAAGGAAATAGAGCACTGCTTTTCTCAGGAAAACTGAGATTATTGTAGTTAAAGGCAATTCTACATGAAATTGTGGAGATTAAGGAAGAGAAAAACTTACAAAAGCTTTCATCAAGAAAAGGACCATAATATTTTTGACTTTTAACAATTTAATTTGGATTGCACATAGCAAGTCGCTGTGACTGAGTGTCACAAACTGCAAAAACTAAAATCTCAGCATGGGACATTTAGTTTTTTTTGTATTTAGTCACGAATCGAATACAGATTGATAAATTTGGGTGGGATCTCTTTTTGATGAAAATAAAATTGAAAAAAAAAGGTGCTTTCCTACTGTGCAAGATCTGATAAGGAATTAGAGAGACGCTAGACACAATCAATAGTTGTATCTATTTATAACATTTTCTTTTCTCTAAGAGAGGACGGTTTGTCTGGGCTCTGGAATTTTAAAATCTTATTTCATTTATCATTGCCACTGTGCACAGGTCCCATTCGTTTTGTTCTGTCAACACCTTGTCTGCAAAGTTTTTGCTGATCCGAAACACGTTTGCCTCGCCCTGGCAAATCCATAAGACTTTAAACTCGTCGTCGGTCTGTATATGAATTTGGCGCGTCACAGCCGAATTGTATCAAAATTTTTGTTTTCATCTTGGACTTGAAGTACCAGCGTCGTTGGAGTAATAAGTAGTCATGGCAGTCACCAGTTGAGGTATGCAGCGTCTGCCACTGAAATGCTAGGATTGATTTCTCGAATATTTTACCTATGTTTCATTCTCTTATCACCTACTATTATTGGCAGGCAGTGGAAGGCAAAGGCGATTGCAGGAATAAAATTCACCATATTGTACAAACAATAAACTTAGTTATTCGACACTCCATAATCCAATCCAAGTAAAGCAATCTCTCATTAGTACAGCAATGTTCCTAGTTCTGCGCGTCTACAACAGGCTGTGCAGTGGTGTCAGGTTTTCTTTAAACAAAGGGTCGTTTTCATCTTCTGCCTTCTAGTTTCAGCCTACTATCTCTTTCATGATTTTGATTGATGATTACAGTTGTGAAAGATTGGAGTGAAATATGAGCCTTTTCTTTGGATCTACTCAGCAGCCAGGAAGATCATTTAATCACCTAAGTTCTTCTTCCAGTCAATTTCTGCATCCCTTAATACTTGACCTATTTTTAGTCAACCTTGGGCAATTTCCGTCACGCTGCTAATAATGAGGTCACTGATGACTGTTTTCCTAACTTGAACAATTATTTCTTGTTTTCACTTTGTTTTGTTCCCATGTTTTGTGTCGTTATCATTTGAAAAAAAAAAACACTTTGATTGACAAGTTTTATTTTCCAAGGCACTTTCAAAGCATACGGGCTGCTTATCAAAGACTCGCAATTTCCCCATGATTTAAATACAGTGAAGAGAGAGATTGAATAAATGAATGATAGAGACAGAGAGGGATGAGAGTGAGCCCAAACAAAGAGAAGAAAAAAGACGCTTGTTTCATTTGTTTTCCGGTTAATTTTGCATTCAGTTTCCACAAAATGTCCTGAATGATAAAAGGAATTCATTTGTAACGCCCCATGTGCCTTTTGTCTTGACAAGATAACACCTTAGGTTGACATAGTCTGTCAGGTTTTCGTGTCTGATATCAAATGATACCATGTTGAGAAAATGGGATTTTACTGATCATGGGATTACAGACGTTATATCTGAACGTAAATATCTAGGGAGAAAAGAGTTATATCTTGATAATTCTTTACACTAAGGCAAAGCACACTATTTTTTCTCCATTGTCAGCAATAACTCTAAACATCCGACTCCTTTCATTAGGTTGCCCGATCTATTAGAGTGGGGAGAATTCTTCTTCCTGTTTGTCTAGACTTTGTTATATTTACCTGAGTATTCTATCTGTATCACCACCCCCGAGGAGAGACAGTGAGCATGGTCAACGAAAAGCAGGACAGATGTATGAGACAAAAAGAAATTAAAAATAACAACAATAAAATCTTGGTTATAATTATGCGATAAACTGAGTATTTCAAGTTAATTCTCACAGTTCTACAAGTGCGCGTGTGAAATCATTCTTACCATTCGCGTGTGAAATTTCAATCAATATGAGTGACTGCCAGATTATCGTTCATTATCGTTCATACTATGACATATCTTTCGTTTGCTAAACCATGCTGAAACAATGCAATCCGATAGCATTCTTCCTAGTATGATAGAAGTCAAGTGCCAGATAAAATCGGCGCAACAAAATATACCAGACTTTCGGATAGGTTAAGTCATTGTGAAACAGGATACAAAGTTTGGTAAAGTAACTAAAAATCTTCTGGAACCGGAGAGCGAGTCAGCCATTCAAAAAGCTCAATTTCTTCTTCTTTTCTTTTTTTTTTAAAGTTTGTATAAATTACGCTTTGACACATTAGACAGTCTCAGCCACAGGATTCTCTTACTCAAATACTGTTTGGATCATGCTTTCCACGCAAACTGTTCTGGGCGACTGAGTTTGTCACACCCCATCTTCAGTCTGACTCGTGTTTTTTTCCTTCATACATGAAGCTAGCGGCCAGTTATGCAGGACTCCAGATATTTCATCTAATGGTGTGAATAGCACCAACAGTAAAATTGTTTGGAGGAATTGAAAGAAGTAACATGTTTAATTCTTTTTTCACATTAACTTGTTAAATTTCCATACCAGGCAACGATGACTGATAGCCAAGAGTAAGACAAGCTTTAATGATTTTTGTGAACACAAAAACAAATGACAGATGCATTCTCCTGGCATTTTTATAAAAAGAAAGGGAATGGAAATCGAGATGAAAATGAACTCAAGGGAGACATGAGATAAAAAGATTAGGCTAAGTCAAAAGTACTCTTTCTAAAGTGTTCATCTATCCAGGTGTAGCACTACACAATGATTAAGTAAGCATCTTCACCACTAAGGATGGACCAATAGTTATCGAAAGCTGGAGAACAATACACACTGGTGTAAACTATTGAACCACTGGGAGAATGGATGTCCTGAACTTCGACAGATAACAAACCTGCCTTAAATCTGTGGGAAAATGATCTGTGTGAATATATGGAGAATCCTCTGCAGAATGAGGGATCCTCATATCGCATGGAGCTAAAGAAAAATACATATCTTTGCAGCCGATTGAACTCACTAGGAGAATAGTGCACGACCGTTATTTCGATGTAATATGCCTAGTTGTAAACGGTTGTGGAAAATGATCTGTGTAAATAAATGGAACGATTCTCCTCATAAGGGACATAGCACTGCGTACAATCAAGGAATAAGACAAACTGTCACATGTTCACATGATGTATGCCTGACTGCAATTGGTGGGAGAAATGATTCACACATAAAAGGACATCCGCTGGTGGATTGGCCGGCTGAAGGATTTGAAAATTTGTGTATCATTCACTGGGTAGATTATTCAAGAAAGATTCTCAAGGGGAAGGAGGGGAAAGATAGTAAGTGAATGTGTTTATGTTTGCGAATGTATCTGGGTTGTATGATTATTGGAACAAGATTTTGGAAATGTGGAAGTGAAGATATCACAAGTAGTTGATCTGTTGGAGAATCTGTAGCGGACATCGATAGATGTGTGAATTGACTTTGTATGTGTTTAGTCACGGGGCAAGGGAAAACTCCCTGCAGATTGGATAGCGAGTCAAAAGATAATACATGGACGAGCGTACACGCTGATACGGCCAGCCAGATACACTAGTTAGTGAAAAAGGTGTATGCAAATTTCTAGCCAAGTACGGATCTGAACGTGACAATAATTACGTGGAGAATGAGATACAGGGAAAACCCTGTTAATACTTTTTATGTATGGGTTCTTTTTTAAACGATTGAATCGACATACATTCTACTCACAGTAAGTATTTCCTTAATGATATAGTGTTGTTATTGATATTTTGTCAATACATTATAAGGTTGTTATTAGACTCCTGGAAATAAAGAAGTTGATCTGAGTGTTTTCAAGACGGTGTTCAGGGTGGAATTGCTGGTGGATTATATGTACAGATGAATGGTTGGAGAAAAGCCATGTGTGGGAACCTTAATCTATGCACGTAAAATTTGTTTTTAGAATGAATTGCAGTGAAACTGTAAGTAGTTTATTATTATGCTGGAAGAATCTTTAGTAAAAAAAAGGGGTATATTAGCCTTTGTGTATGTATTTGTATGTCGAACACTAGAGCATGTCCAAATGAAAATACTACAGGTATATGTCATCTCCTGGAGAATTAATTAGGAGTATCAATTAGGAGAATCAGCTATATGCCTGTGGGAATGTATCTATGTTTGTGGGGTTTGAAAGATAAAGGCTGTTGTTTGTCATGATGAAGACATGATGGGATGATGAGTATATGAGTATATTTATGAATATATAGTCATGCATGTATAGCTGGGGAGTATGTTGGTTGGGGATAGGAGTGGAAGTGGCAAGACTCATACATCTTTCCACAGTGACCAGTAGATGACCCAGAAATAAACAGACCAGATATCTGAAACCACACCTGGGATGGGTGCAGGTAAGGTAATGTAAAGTCAGGGTCAAACGAAAACAATACCCCCCCCCCCTCTTTTCTGTTTCAAGGTAGAGAAAGAAAGTGAAATGACTGGAAGACAAGGATTAACTCTTAGATTGCCAGGTACGTCTTACTCTACAGATTTTGCACGGTTTGAAAATAAAACAAACAAACAAACAAAAAAACAGTTTCGATAACAGTCGAAATGTACCACTTTCTACAGACGACATAAATCTGACTATAATTGGAATCACCCTCTTTCTCTCCCTTTCTCTCTCTTTTCTCTCTGTTTCTTTTTTAGTAATGCTGTTTGTGCATTAAGTGTTTCTGTCTATCTCGATCTGGCTGTCCGTATGTATACAATGTATGTATATATGTAAGTATGTATGCATGTATGTATGTATGTATGTATGTATGTATGTATGTATGTATGTATGTATGTATGTATGTATGTATG
>JBCEWB010140339.1:0-10954 GCA_039654565.1 Peronia peronii | reverse complement strand
AGTTGTCTGCTTTCGATGGGCGCAAATTCTACAGTAATTGCTAAAGTAACCGATTACTGAGACAGTAATCGATTAGTTGAGAGAATATTGCTAGTAATCACAGTAGTCGGTTACTAGTAGTCGAACAAGCCCACCACTAGTTTACCATTCCCGCCTTGAACACAGATCGATCTTGTCTGAGATAGCTGCCTATACACGCCACACACATACACACAAATACACCCGCACATAGACATAATAATAAAATGAACATCAATTACTAGACAAGAGGGATGACATGTAGTTAATAGAATAACTGGATGGTTCTGTGTAATTTTGATATTTCGATTACAGCTGAAATAGCCGAGTACATGTGTGGAGGAGAAGATCCAATCCGTAAGTTTTCATAATCCATAACTTTGAGAAAATAAAACCAGTTCACTTTCACCAAGCCAAAAAGAACATTTTACGTCTCTGTATTATGTCCTTACAACAAAGACTTTTAATAAAAATTCAGTTCTTTGTCTACAATGAAGCAGACACAGAATAGAAGCTTCACTAGTGCAGATTACCCATCCTTTGTGAGAATTATTTTAGTGCGTTTTAAGTTATATGGCTGGGTTATGAGAGGAAAACTTTTTTGGAGAAAGTCACGGAAGGAGACCCGAGTTTACAAATAGCAGCAAAATAATAAACTTTATGCCCAGTCTGGCATGATAAGGAGATCAGGCCGAGATAAACCCCTTTTGAGGCCGAAAGGCTAAAAATTAATAATAATATTATGTCAACTGCAATCTCATAATTAATTGACAGTATGACAGTATCAAAATTAATTTTCTGCTGTAGAAAGATTATTCTGCTATTCATTAAGGCAGCAAAACATCGTTTAACCTTCAGACGTTTTTTATTTTTGGACTGTTTTTTCCTGAAATCTTCACATGAATGCTTTTGAAGAGAAATATTCAGCTTCTCAGACAGATTACAATAACATATTACAAATCAATCTCTTTAGGAATGAATTTGCTATCATTTCAATGTAGTTTGAAATGTATTTGGTGTAATTTATTGTACTCAGACAGAATCAAATCAAAATCAGTATGAAGAGAAAAAAACAGATTTCAAGTTAGGTTCATCAATTTATTAGATTCATTAAATAAAATCATTTCTGCAATATATATATAGTCAAATTTCATTGAATTCTAATTACATTTGACTGAAACAGACAATTTTCAGTAAAGCTGTGCGAAATCGCAATATAACGCTCAAATTTGGGAGATATGAATAGAACCTAGAAAAGATTATTTTTAAAATAGAGATTGTCAGTAAATAAAATTCATAAATACATCAATACTGGAAATATTTTGTTACAACACAAGATTATTCACTCAAAAAATTGATTAAGGCAGACAAAGGAAATAAGATATAATAATAGATGTGGCTTGTTGAAAAATAATTTAGTTATACTTAATGGTATTCGACGAGACAATTCCGATTTTCCTGTAGATAGAGAAAAACATTGCATGTAGTAAGTATATGCTCGGTTAGATTTAATTTCTTCATTCTTTTCACTATAACATTTCTTACAATTTTTGTCTTCAGCTGACTGATACTTTTCCAGGAATAACTGGATAGGCTGTGAATATCTTTGGTTTACTGGCACTTCATGTAATGTATGAAATCCTCCAAACTGTCTAATCAGTTCCTCTTTCAATGCTAACTGATTGTATTTTGAACCCCTTTTCTATGCCATAACTTTGTTTCATCCAGTTCTGAAAACGAATGTAACTGTTAACCCTAGCAATATCCAAAACGTGGTTCCAATGTCCTTGGTCAACAGCTGCTCACACTTGTCAACACTTCCCATATGTACACTGTAGTCCTCAACAAGATCTGGCTCCCTAACTTCAAATCTTTAAAAAACTGCATTTACTTTTGACTCCCTTTAGCTATATGCAAGTCATTAGTAGAATGAATTGTGGAAATAAAAGTCTCATTGTCGTTCCAGTGAAACCCTAATATTTCATCATGTCTAGTCCACCTCATAGTCCCCCCCCCCCTTCTCGCGCCCCACACTTTATTCTTCTTCCACTGCTTCACATTCTTCAGCTCTACAGGAATTCGTCCTTCTGTTACTCACAATTATCCCAAGTACAGTAATTCATTTCTTCAAAAGATTAATAAATAAATGAATATTAGTATGGAATTATCTACAAGAAGAAGTAAACTTGGCTACAAGGCATCTGAACAAGATTACAGACAACATCATAAGCTAAGTCCAGTCTTTACCAAATAAACATCAAAATTATAGGTATACCCCGATTTAGAATCTGCCAATAGCCAAAAGCTTCATACTCCTTATTCTTGCCTTCTCCCTTATGTACAAAAAGA
The DNA here is from genome assembly GCA_039654565.1 of Peronia peronii. Lineage (NCBI taxonomy): Eukaryota > Metazoa > Mollusca > Gastropoda > Systellommatophora > Onchidiidae > Peronia > Peronia peronii. The sequence goes on along the minus strand of JBCEWB010140339.1, from coordinate 8,587 downwards.
ATATCTTCCCTTATTCCTAACTATCCTTTCATCAGTAGAAATACTGCTGTCTGGCTGATACAACTTCATACATTTCCCACGAAGGAACTGAAATAAAATCGTTTTTTCCCAATTTCTCGTTGTTTCTCTCGGGTCCAATGTCTGAAACTTTTAAAAAGCAAAGAATCTGCCTAAACCTAAATTTGGACATAAAGGCAGGAGGCCAAAGACTATTGAAAAGATTTTTCTTGGACCAATAGAGGTCTACATTAGGAACCTGAATCAGCCTCATTATATGCAAGGAGGCCCACCCTCATTCTGGTCCTCCCACTTACCATACATGGAATGATATAAACCAGTCTGCTCTGAGCAGATTTAAACTAGTCGTTTCCTGATCAAATCAAAAATTTTGTAACGGTCAGAACTGTCCTTTTTATAATGGTACAAATTATAGTTCTGCTATAGTGTAATTAAGTCGTTTTGAAGGTGGTAAGCTGCTCGCTCTATAATGATGTTAGGTAGTCTATTTTCAGACAGTGTCAACTGATCGCTCCATGGTGAAATAAACTGGGTCCACTCTGATAGTCCAAACTGCTTAGGTACACACTGGGATTATATACTAACGCAAGCGTGTCTTGCAGGTATTGATGTAAATTGCTCACTCTGAATGAATAATTCTATTTTGAGGTGATAATGGAAATAGTTGCTCCATGGTGAGATGATGTCAACTGGATTCTCCGTGGTGATACAAACTGGGAGTTCTCTAACCGTCCAACCTGCTCGTTTCGTAATCACACAAACTGAGGTTCCTAATAATGGCAGACTAGTTGCTCTATGGGTATCAAAACTGCTTGATGCGTTCTGTAACACTGACACACTGTCTGTTTTGAGGAGATCAAGACTTGCTTGCCTGTAACATTATAAAGTGTTACAATTTAATCAAGTACAGTAGACTTCTTTTCTCTGTAATGCTACAGGCTGTTATACTGTTTCAGATTCTTGCTGTATTAGATGCAAGTTTTGTAAAGAATTGACCTACTGTTTCCGTAATTCTGTTACACAAAATGTACATATTTTTTAAAAACATCATTCTTGTAGATATCTGCTTGCTCTGTGGCGATCCGAACTCCTTTGTAACGCTATAATTTGTTTTGTCTCTTACGTGCATTGGTCTGAATTACTATCACATGCTAGGGTGCCGTAGCTACAGTAACAGCTGCCACACACGGGGGAGACGAACGTGGTCCCATGATCATACTCCTAGGAACAAAAAAAGATAAGGTAAGAACATGGCCTAATTAAAGCTCTCATAATTATGGAACGCTAATGATTCATGGCTGTAGTTTGCACTCTGAAAGAGATAGCGGTATCGTCTCCTTGATTTGATGAATGAATACATGGATATATCAATGGATGACTGAATGGGCGGATAGCAGGATGGATGGGTGTATTAATGGATGGATGGATGGCTGGGTGGATGAATGGATGGCTGGGTGTGTGGATGGATGGATGGATGAGTGGGTGGATGGATGAAAGGATGGATGGATGAAAGGATGGATGGATGAATGGATGAGTGGATGGCTGGATGGATGATTGGATAGATGGATGGATGGGTGGATGGCTGACTGGATGGATGGAGGGATGGATGAATGGCTGACTAGATGGATGGATGGGTGGATGCATGGTTGGATGGATGGACATATGGATGGATGGATGGATGAATGGATGAATGGATAGGTGGGTATATAGATGCATAAACGATGGATAAATATACGAATGAAGGAACAAAATAATGAACGAGCGAACAAATGAATGATGCGATTATAGATTGATGAAGAAATGGATAAATAAAATAAACTCACAGATGGGCAATGCATTGACGAATAGGAGAATGAGTGGACAGAACAGTTACATGTTATTATAGTTTATGGTCATGTTATATAATGAAAAGAGAGAGCAGCATTAATATGATATCAATACGGACTAAGTCGAGAGTTTAGTTCACAGAGTAAGCTTGGTGAACATATTAAAACGATATAGAAAGAGTTTCTCAGAGGAAGAAATATTCTCCACCTATCAGAATCATTTTAGTGGAGAGATAGACTGAATACGTCCTGACAATTTCCATGGCCGTCGATTGGGTCATAGGCCTGTTGTGATCAAATGCTCGGAGTTCGAATGGTGACAAGTCCCAACATTTCGTCTTTCGTCATTTCGTCAATTTACACACATTTCCCGACCCGACCCAGGTTAAAATGGGTACCCGACTATAGAAAGTGAATGTTATTGTTAAAGTGATTAGGATGTGAAAGCCTAACAAACAGCCACCATGTATGTTTCCCAAGAAGTTGAGAACATTTGAAGGGCTTAATGGAAAAGCTCGTGATGTCACATTTTGACCCTTTTGAGAAGTTGAAGTTTGCCGGCTTTGTGTGATTCACTGTTGATTACTATGTCTATAAAACCTGTTGCGACTTCTAGTTTATTCATTTTTTCATCATACATAAAAAAAAAAAATGTAATAATTTCACCAAAATATTTTGAAAGATAACGATATTAATGTCTGATGTTCTAACATTTGTCAAATGGGTATCACGAGTTTTTCCATTGAACCCTTCATTTATGGGTGTCTCCATTGGATTGTTGGGGTAATAAGAAACTGAAAAGCGCTCAGAGCCTGAACCATACGGGAATAAGAGCTCTACAAAATTTATGTTCTCTACTACTATTTTATTACTGTTATAACTAGCTGAGCAAATTAGTCATTAATAAGATATTACTGTCATCATTATTAATTCTAGCTGAGCAAAATAATTCATCAAGGAATGTATATTATTGTTAATATTATTATTTTGTTATATTATTATTATTGTTATTATTACTACTAATGTTATTATTATTATTATGACATCTAGAAGAGCATAACAAAACCATTAAGGGAAATGTGGCTTTCAGAACAGGTTGTTAATTGTATGCACTTATTAATTATATGGCATATTTATACTGTAAGCATTTTTTAAATTGAAGACAAATATGCGACATTTTATGAATGTACATCAGCGTATACTGGGCTTATTGGCTTTAAAGGTCAAAGAAAACAATGAAATATCGTTCATGGATTTTTCTAAACTTTATTTTTCATTTTGATTTTGTTGAAATAATCTTTCAGGCAACATACACGTTCCATCAAAACTCGTTTTCATCGAATTCTACAAGGACATTCTTGGACATTCTTAAAAATCCTCCTGCTGTAATATTCACCTCAGAAAGTTTTTATGACACAAGTTTTAACATGATCATTTAACTTACATTCCTGAGACCGTCAGAAGGGAGGAACACAAATGGAGAAGAATTGTCAAGTCAGCTGTAGTACTTCCTCAACCCTTTGCCCCCCCCCCCCCCTTTTCCCCTCCGTGACTATTGTATCAGTCAGTCATAGTCAGTGGAATCAGTCAATCAGTCAATCATTTAATATACGATACATAAGTATGGAGCTTATACGTGTTTCAAACTTGCCGTCAAATAAAACAAAAAATGAAAGTAAACATTTCGAACAGCTGTAAATTTCCAGTAGCACTAGAACATCTATATCGATTTTATAATCTTGTATTATAGGTTTTGAAAAGTTTGGTTTAATTGTTCCTATTAATTTAGTTTTATACCATATCCTTATATCTAGAGGCAGATTTGTATTAATGGTTTTCTAGATAAAAACACGAGTGACTCCAGCTGAAATGCCGGTTATTTTTGCTCATTCCTGAAACGTTAGAAAACTGCTGGAGTTTCAGTGTTTCTACAATGATATTTAGTCATGTTCAAGAAATGAAGTTTAAGATCTAAAAAATAACACGATGTGCGTGAATAGTCCTGTTATTTCAATATTGATAGCTCATATCCCTTATCAACTATGTCCTTTGACATATCTAGGGCCAAATACTCACCACTCCGCGATGTATGCAGGTCAGGTCCATGTCTATAATACCGGCTTGGCAGACACAAGAGGCTGTGATGAGTACCAAGAGTGTCAGAAACATGGAAAGGCGAACTGCAGACATCTCGCAGTGCAAAGGCTGGGTGCTGGATGTCGTGAGGACCAGGCCAAGGACCAGGCGAGAGAACGTTTAGAATTAAGTGCTCATACGTCACTGGGGGCTCATTATATAGGCGCGGTGGGTCCATCATAAATTATGGTGCAGGGCCGTAAGGAGTCAACCTGCCCTCCATCGTCCCCCTCCCACCTCTTCTCTCCTTCTCTATCTTTGTGTCTTTGTGTCTCTCTGTCTCTCTCTCTCTTTCTCTCTCTCTAAGTGGAGACCTGTTTTCATTATCACCCGAGTTTTCAGAGGTGTGTGTTCAATTTGGACACTTCTTTTGAGGGATTAGAGTAGATCTACGCGTATCGAAGTTCATTCTCACATATACACCAAGCATAAACTCATTTTAAAGGAATATTGTTGCAAACGACAGAAATCTGGGAATGCAGATGATAGATATTAAAGAAAGAAAAATCAAAAGAAAAATCAAAAGGAAAAGCATTATTGCTTTAACGCTAAATCCTAAATGAAATGTGGAAATTTAAAAGATCGTCTTGCCATATGATGGTTCTGACATTCTATCCTAAATATAACAACTTAACTTGGCCTTACGCATTACATCATCTTCACACTGAGGACTGAATGATTTACCATTTTTTAAAACAAATCAAAGAGATAAAATAATCACGTTTTGTTCAGCTGCAAGATCTTCAGAGGCAGTTTATCTAATTGTTGAGTTCCATTACAGAAACAAAATCGGGTAGGCTTTCCCTTTTCAAGTTCACTATAGCCCTGTTTTGCCGGCACAGCCCAGCACTTCAAATGAAAGGCACTTCATGCAATAAACTGTTAGTACTATAGGGAGAATGCAAATGGTGGGACCCATGAACTCTGTTTTACATATTATATACCGCAGGTTTACTGAACTTTCTAAAAGTTTCATTATTCCAACATTTTTTTTTATTTCACTGTGTTGCCAACACTAACATGATGCAAATTTTAAAATATCTGTACTTTGCTCGGGAGGCCTGGGGAATAAGGAAGATGGGGTAGGGAACTGACAAGGATTGTTAATCGTGGGTAACGTATACGTGGAAACTACGAAACACATTCCCCACTATCAGAAAAACATGAAACTCGGCTTGCCTACGATGTTAACTTAAGAAAAACAGATTCTAAATCTTTCCCGTCCCCCTGTGCGATCTGAATCCCCGTCGGATTTAATAATGAAGTGCCCCCCCTCCCCCCAACACACACACACACCCGAAATGCCTAATGCTGTATGGATCACAAAGATTAAAGGGAGGGAGGGGGAAGAGGGCATTATTATGAAAAGAGAATTAGGAGGGTGGGAGCTTTGGGGGCAGACGGGGGGAGAGGGAGGAAGGGGGCCGGGTTACAGAATGATTTGACACGACGCAGTCAAACCGGCAGACTGGAATGTAATATTCGGTTGTTAAGTACTGGCAGAAATTGGAGGATAAATGGGCTACAACAGTGAAAATGGTTGGATAAATGGGATTAGACACAAAACAACAGCAACATCAGCAATAAAAACAAGAAAAAAACACATTTCATCCAGTAATCATTCAGTGGGCTGTTTATTCATAATATTTTTTGGTATTGTCTGAGAAATATTTGTGACTTGACTATTGTCCGAATTCTTTTACCCCTCTCGGGGGCCCGGGGTTTATAAGTAGGTTCTCTGCTCCCACCTGCAGGCGGTGTAAGCCCGCCATCGGCGGGGTGTCTCCATGGAGTGCCACCCTCGACATTCCAGGAGAGACATCATTTCTCTCTCCTTGCTCTGTCTTCTGTCCCGCTTTCTTTCTTTTTCTTTTTTACGTGTAAAACGTATGTTACCGTGTTTGGCACAATATAGCCGTAATCTTTCATTTTCTTAATTTTAGTTGCTGCTTTCATCATAGATTTTTTAATTACTTATCTGTCTTTGATTTTCTTCATTTTCCTGTTTGTTTCTTTCTTTCTGTTTCTTTTCTTGTTTTGTTTTTAGGCTATGCATTTATTCCTGTGGGGTTTTGTTGTTTTTACAATCCCAAAACAACGCAAACTCTAGAGCAATGAGAAGATGGCGGGGAGGAAAAGAATAAGGAAAAAAAAGAACAAGAAGAACAGGAAACAGAAGAAGAGGAGGAGAAATAGAAAAGGAAGAAAAAGAAAAGGAGAAGGAAAGAAGAGAAGGAGAAGAAGACTAAAAAAGAAAAAAGGCAACCAAAAAAAAAAAAAAAAAGAAAAAGAAGAGAAAAGGAAGTCAAAGAAAGACAGAAAGACAAAGAAGGAAAAAGGAAGAAAGAAATGAAGACGACGACGACAAAAGAAGTAAGAAAATAAACGAAGAAAGACCAAAGGGAATGAAAGGTGAAGGAAGATAAAGAGGAAAGGGAAGACAAAAAACGATGAAGCAGAGGAAGAATTGTGTTGCTTTAGTGGAGAGGGCACTGCTTGAGCAGATTAGCTTGTACTTGTTCTGTCTGCACTATATTCATACATGTCTGGATAGAAAGATGAAAGACGAAAAAAGATCAAGAAAAAGATGAATAGGACGAAGTTTTTTGTTTTAACAGAAAAAAGACAAGCGGAACCCCAGCCTGATCAGATTAGCCAGCATTTTGCTTTCTGTATACCATATGTCTCTCTCCATAATTGAGCTTTCCCGCTGATATAAGTAGGCTATGTTGTTGTCTGTTCAATGCTCCACCAACATAATTATGTTGTTTAGTGAGACGGTTTTTCCAGCTAGGCCTTGACTGGAAGACATACTGATATGCGCCAATATGCATAGCTCAGTGTGCCACTCCTTCCCTCTTTCTCTGTAGTTTGTATGTTTATTGTACGCGTATGTGCTGTTTCTGTTACTATGTCCATTGGTTCTATTTCGTAGACATTTTGGCAATAAGTCAGTTTGTCTCATCAATAAGGTGGTGTGGATGAGTTAGAGCTGACAAGCTGGGAATACATCAGGTGAAAATTGCAACCAAATTGTGGCCAAATTTGTCTAAATTGGTCATACAGCATACGAAATATGATGCATGACAACTCTACTCGGCCCGATTTTAAAACTGAATACAGTTAGTGGATGTGGAAAAAGTTGCCAAGAATGAGCACATCTCTTTCAGTTAAAAGGATATTGGAGACCTGAAGTGTTATCTTCTCTGATGAAACAATCTAAAGTGTACATTCGCTGTGCCCAGCCTTATTACTGCCAGACAAAACAAAAAAAGTGTTGAACAAGCAGTGTAAAGAAGGAACCAAGTCACTTTTGTGCCCTTTGCTTGAAAAATACACCATGAAAAATTCCTTCGCCCCCGAAAAAAAATTATGGTATAAAGAGGATTTTTTCTCCTTAATGATATATATATATATATATATTCTGTGACCAGTGCCTCGAATGACATGAAGCAAATGGATTTTTCCCCTCTTAATACTGTTTGCTCAATCCCTCTTTGTTGTGCAAAGGGAAGTAATAGGGCTGGGCACAACGATCTTCCATTATAGGCTACTTGCAAGGTTGTATGATGGTGAATGGACATAAAAAGAATATGAAAAGACTTCACTTATCCTTCACTATCCCTTGACTTCCGTAGATGTCGTTGGGGCACCCGTGAAGGTGTTCACCACTTGTTTTTGCAAGGCCTCTTGAACGAGAAATGTGCCCGTACCATTCTAATTTTCGCTTCTTCATAACAGTGAGGAGGTCATGGGGTCTTTCGCTTCCACAATCTTTCTGCGCACCTCTTCGTTTGTCACACATGCTCTGTGTATTGAATACCTAAGATCTTTCTGTAGCATTTCATCTTGGTTCCCAGGATCCTTTTTTTTTCTAGCTCTGCGATGAGTGTCCAGGTTTCACAGGCGTATAGGAAGACCGACAGAGCAAAGGAGCACATTAGTTGGATCTTCGAACGCAGACTGATGTTCTTATCTCTCCAGATAGTTTGGAGTTTTGCTATTGCCGCTGTTGTTTGAGTGATTCTTGATAATGTAACAAAAAGACAGATGATTTCTTTTTGTCTATTTGCATTTGAGTGTGGATGTATCTTGTTTGTAGGCTGGACTGTGTCTCAAAAGGTGAATGAGACTTTCATTTGAGGACAAACAAACTTTTATCTTCTTATCTGACTATATCAAGTGCAAATGCGATTATTTTCCATCTTTTACTGTGTTAACTCTAACACCTCTTCCATCTGGCTAAGGGAAATAATAGAGCTAGGATGTGTTGCGTTTTCTCTTCCCATTTCATACCCATTTTCTGTACCATCTCTGTGTGTGTGTCTGGATGGGTGTGTGTATATGCATGTGTCCATTTCTTTATGTTTATTTATTCTACATGTATTGTTTTTATTACGTCACGTGTGTACGCACTACTTAGTGATTCAAGTTATTAATTTACCAACAGTCTTTCATTCTTTCAATGTATCTTTCTCACCCTTTCTCTCTCTCTCTCTTCTATCTCTCTCTCTCTTGTTCTTATTTTATTTACAGTCATGGACACATGTTGTTCATAGTGATTAAATTTATCATAAAATGACCAGTAATCTTTAAAGATATCCCCC